>CABFOS010028251.1:4454-15016 GCA_900660315.1 Diretmoides pauciradiatus
GATGTCTGCGCAGTGGAGTGGAAAGCATAACGAATGGCAGTTGGAGGAAAGGCAATTTGGGGAGAAGTGCACTGGCTGGCGAAGGAACGGAATGGGTTTTTACTGTGAAGTATAACCAATGCATTACAAAACGCATCACCAGAGCTTTATTGAAAAAGCCAAGTACCCCTCTCTCCCCCTACAAAAATGGCCAGCATTATCATGGCCTACATGCTTAGGCACCGAAAGTCACTTTCAAAAAGTCATGGAAGAGGTTTTTATTGCAAGTTCACACCGAAATAGGTGAATCAGCAAGAGGTGGTTGTTTTTCAATTCACTTGCATACATCGGTGCAGATAGGTTTGATGACACATGGGTTGGGGTCAGAGTGGTGTGATACTTTGTGCTTTTTATTCACAGAAATGCACACATAATTTTGCTGTTCAACAATCTGTCTTAATACACTGACTTCTGTAAAGTAATGGACCTACAGGAAATGGTTCTGCTTTTTATCGCTTAGCCCTGGCTCACGTTGGGTATTCAATATATAATAGCGCAGTGCACTACACTCACTACAACTTAAACATTACAGCTTCAGTAACATACACTTAGCAATGTTTAGTACAGTAATGTTACATCTTCAACAAAAGGCTAACATGCAAAACATTAATCAAACAATTAAATGTAGGAAAATAATTGACCTTATCGGGAAAGCAGGGAAATTAATCTTCCACTATCTTGCTAAATGCTTCCACAAGCAACTTGAATTGGAGAGAAATGTGAAATTGAAAAAGCAGTCTTCCAATGCAACTGCACTGATACATATAGCCACAGCAGGAGCAGTAACGTTTTGGCCATCAGCTTGCCTATAAAGGTTACTACCACAGGCATTTCAGACATGTGCAGTTCAAAGACCCAATGAAAATACTACAGTCTCTTAGCAACATCAGTACATGTTTGTTTGCTTGTTTGCTTGTGTTATGAAATATGACACTGTTTTTATTTTATTTTATTACCTTTATGTTTGAGATGCATGCTTTCTCCATCTTTTGTTTTTGTTTTTTATTACCTTTATGTTTGAGATGCATGCTTTCTCCATCTTTTGTTTTTGTTTTTATTACCTTTATGTTTGAGATGCATGCTGTCTCCTTCTTTGTTTGATCCCAGTCATGTGTGTGTGTGTGTGTGTGTGTGTGTGTGAACCAAACCAAGCCCACAGGAGGTGTGGGAGTGGGGATCAATTTGCTGCCCAGCTGTCAGCAATTGAGATTTAATGATTGAAATACTGTCATTGGTGTGCGGCTTAATTCTACTCACCATACAAGCAGCCCAAAACGAGACGAGGGGAGAGAACTGTGTGCTCATGGTGGCAGACTGGACTGGACTGGACTGGACTGGACTGGACTGGACTGGACTGGACTGGACTGGACTGGACTGGACTGGACTGGACGTAACTGCATAATGTATTTGCTTGACAAATGCAATGTGTTAGCTTGCTTGCCGACAGGGTATGGCAAAAGTTTGATATAAAAAATGTCTGTAAAAACAAAATGATTGGCGGCTGGAAAAGGGAGTCGTTCTTCAGATCACTGGATAACCTAGAACTAGGGGCTGTTGACCCCAGAGGCTTGAACGGTCGTCAGACCGATTGAGTCTCTGGGTTCTGAGATTGCTGATTTTGTACCAGGTAGTTTGTTAAATGTGGGTTACATATTGGACATGTTTATGGACAAAATGTTTGATTACAACGTTTATGTTTTAGAGTTTCTATTGTGAATGAAACAGAAAATAGCTCTTGTTTAGGTTCTATAGAAAATCATAAATAATATAATCACATGTTTGTTTTATACTAGAATGTATAAAAAAAGAAATACTTACAAGCTGGAGATTTGAATGCTTGCAGTTGCCTAACACACTGTTGATGACTGTGTGTTGCTGATTTTGTACGAGAATAAAGAGAACCAGAGTGAGAGCAAGTCCTGTGTGGCTGTGCTGTCCTTCCAGCTCCATAGACATAAGAAGACACATCCACCATCAGTCCACAGATAGACACAAACCATCACAAATACACACATAGATGCTTAGTCAAACATGTGCAGATGTACACATTATCACTCACTCTCTCTCAAACGTGCACACACACACACACACCAAGGTCATGCTTCCTAGAGAAAGGTTTATTAAAACCTCCCTCTGTCCCTCTCGCTCTCTCAAGAGGTCTACTGCATACACAAATACACACACATGCTTAGTCAAACCTATGCAGATGTACACATGATCACACACACACACACACTCCAAGGTCATGCTTCCTAGAGAAAGGTTTATCAAAACATCCGCTCTCTCTCTCTCTCTGGATATGCTGTGAACCTTTATCTGGTACTGCCTCACCTGAAACACTCACCTCTTCAAGTCAACCATAATTTCTTCGATAAACACAAAGGGCCTTTAATCTATAGTCTTTTATTTCTGTCCATAAAAAATACGAATGACTTGGACAAAAACACTTATAACAGAGCCGTGTAATTAAAAGAAGCTGTGAACCACAAGGCTATCAAGAAACCAATCATGAGCTTTTACCACTGACAGAATGAAAACACCATTTTCTCTGGCAAACACAACTTTGAAGTTGAAGTTACTTTGAATAAATATGTTGAATATGTTCTGGAAATGTAAAGCACATTTTGCTTATGAACACAACTTTACCATTGATGGAGATCTTTCCCTTGTCCTTTTCCAACACCCAGGTACTGTCAGACCTGTCTTGTATTGGCACATGGCTTTTTTTGCTTCTTCTTACACAGTACTTCTTTATATTGACCTTCTCATCACAACACTTCTTAAGATGACCTGCTTTAAGAGGCTGCAGGTTAGTGTCACTATATATGGCTCAATTTTTCCCCCTTCAAGAGGAAGCTCAACTTCTAAATTTATATATATAGAGTTTGTATGTCACCTAAACTCGGAATTACTCACAGGCTTGTTACTGCCAAATCCTTTCCAAAAGGTTGGACAGTATTCCGCACCAAATTCCCTATCAATTGTTTGCTCAGAGAGGGCCTTACTAGTTATAGTCTAACAGGAAGTTGAATTTTGAACTCTGACAATGCATTTTAGATTCTTCGATAATGCATCAGCAGCACACATCGCAGGAATTCAAGCAACCCAGGGTCAAAAAATTGGCAACACCACTTAAATAATAGAAAGTGCATTTGGTAAAACTATACTTCGGGTTCATGAGTGCATATCGTGATTTGATAAAAAGATGTGACGTCGACAGAGCACTATCATTGCTATACTTTTAGTTTGTCCCTATCATTTTTGCACCACCGTAGCTGCAGTACATTGTGTTATCTGTGCTGTTCAATTGGCTCAATTGAATAAGGCTGCTGTGGCCATTGTTTGAAAACCATGCAGGGTGCTCCATGGACAGCTGGATAAAGTTATTACATAGGAGTGAAGTGCAGCCTGCAATTTTCTCCCTACAATGCTCCTGTACAGTATATGGCAGTGTGAGTCCTTTGTGAAAGAACATTATTGGTGGGGATAATACAGCCTTGTAAAAAGCATGCCCCACAGTCCAAGGTGAATGAGTGACAGAAACACAGGCATTATCACATTAGCACTAGAGCCAGAGAAAATCCATGCTTCACTATCAAAACAGGGTTACTGTGAGCCACGTGTTCACGGACATATAAATACAAAATACACAACACACTTGTCCAGATTGAAGAAACCTACTGTAAATACTGTAGTAACAATATGGTGCATGTATGAATTGCTGCAAAGAAACCACAAGACTTTACACTACATCACAGGTTTCAAGGTTTCAGGGGATCAATACAGTATCTATCTATCTATCTATCTATCTATCTATCTATCAAAACAAAAAGAGGAATAAGAGGCCTAACACTGGGCCTATCAATGCAATGACATGCAAAGTAGTAGTGAGTACTAGGTTTGGATGATGAAGAATTAACTGTCATATGACAATGAATGTAATGTTATAGTTTATCACATTTTTTTGTAATACCTTTATGGATGACCAATTGTCATTCTCAGCAAACATTGCATCGGTTACATGCTCCTGCAGATTCCTGCTCTAAAGGATTCAACCCTTCCACACTAACAAGACAGTGCAGGTGCTCATCCAGGCTCTGAACAGCTCCTTCCTACCTCCAGGCCATGGTCAAGCCCTACACCCCCACCCGACCACTTCACTCTGCTGCCTCGAGGCGACGGGGCGAGGCACCTACAGCCATTCGACCCAGTCCCAGCTCCTTTCTGTCCTGGCCCCACAGCGGTGGAATGAACTTCCCACTGATGTCAGCACAGGAGAGTTCCTGCCCATCCTTTGCCGCAGGCTGAAAACCCACCTCTTCAAAAAGTACTACCCTGACTCTTCCTCTTAGGACTTATTGTATTTGTATTTATTTGTTTTTGCACTTTCACTTTAGCACTGGTTATGCTCTTAGCTGCTTATTTAGAAAGGTGATGCACTTATGATTTCTGGTGACTAGTAGTTCTCTTGATTACCTACGTTGAATGCACTTATTGTAAGTTGCTTTGGATAAAAGCGTCTGCTAAATGACTGTACTGTACTGTAATGTAAAGTGTATGGCAGTTGTGTTTTGCTTATCTGAGAAAAGTGCTATTTCTGTTTGCTGTGCCGTATGTGAGTGCCTTTGCATGCATTCACAGTATTTGTGAATGCATGGATTCTCACAGTCTGAGTATTAGAGTGTATCAACTCTGTCTGAACTCAACATTCCCCAACAAATATCACAGTCCCTGTTGTATAAATGACAATCTCATTTATATTGCATTAAATTGCTTCTGTTGGCATTGTGTGTGTGTATGTGCGCGTGCATGTGTGTGTGCGCACATGCAAGCATACATGTAAGTGTATGTGGGTATGTATGTGTGTCTGCTTGCCAGCCTGAATGCATGCATTTGTGTGTATGTGTGTTTACTTTAGTCCGAGATATCCTCTAGAAGCTATAGGGGATACAGCTGTAATCTTAGCCAGCACAAATACATAATGTAATGATGATAAGATTAGCTCTGAGCCCCGTTTTTGCTGACTAGCTGAAGAGAGGGAAAGGGAGCATCTGTAAAGAGTAATAAAAGAGTGCCACTATCAGCTGCTCCATCACAGATAAATGTACTGCAGGGGGCTTTGTATATATATATGAGACAACTTTAAAGGGACAAACTTACAGTGAATTGTGATCACACAGTGACACTGGAACTCAAAATTATTATGCCATCATTGCCATCAGTTTTAATAACACTGTAAGATGTTTATGATACTATGCAGTGCATGCCACGTGTAGTCTGTAGGCAGTTTAGTACATTTCCCAATGTCATGTATGACAGATGCTATTTCAGTCGAAGGTCTTACTTACAGATTCATTTTAATATGCATATGAGTGCAGTGTCCAAAGTAAGTGTTTGTGACAAGTTATTGAATCAGCTGGAGGGTTTGTTGCACGTCCAAGTAGTGTAAAATGTTATTACATAGCAGCCAGTTTTCATCTTTGGAAATATAAAACCAGTCACAGTCAATTATTGGCAATCTGCATTCAGACTTTTACTTTGAATATTTTATGTTCTTTCTTTACTTTTTTTCTCCTTTCGAAAATGAAACTGCTGCTGGTCAGTATTTGTTTTCCTTTGTTCTTGTCACACAATGTGGCAGCCAATTGATCTTTTAAATTCAAAAGCCTGTGCATCGTAATACACGGTCCTTACCTGTTATCGATTATCCTTCAGCCTGGTTTGACACGCCGTCTTTGGAGAATTCTGCAACATGATGGGAAGCGAGGAGGAAGAAGATCAATGTTTTTGGATTTTGGCTGTGTTCTATCATAACTGCTCCCCCCTACTGAATGGGAGAATGGTGGAAAGGCCTCCCTCTGCAGTTAGAACAGGACTCCCAAGGAGGAAGGCTATTACAGTACAAGCTACACAGCATGCCAATATATCACATTCATTAATGCATTCCCTCCAGAGTTTTATTTTGTCAAATTGTTAATTGAGAGTATTTTGCCTCGGAGTGATGCTATATCAAATATGCATAATGGGAGAGATGATGTCTTCTGAAAACAACACTGCAGAACCACTGCTGTACTTCAAACTCAATGCGCTGAAGAATTGTTGTACCACTATTTTCTCTCTCTACAGTACTGTATGTGTCTCCGGTCATTTCTCAAACTGACACACCTCTCAAAGACAAAAGCAATGGTCACCTTCTCACTCGGTGGGATTCTTTCTACACCTTGTAGTATATTTCATAACAACAACCAAAGCTGAAATATTGGCATTCAGAGTGCAGAAAGAAGCCAAAGGCCAAGGAGAGGACACAGAAACCCAGCCAGATAGGCAGAAATGAAATGCTTTATTGGAAAGTGCAAACAACAGGAGAATAAATTGTACATGTTAATAATTGATGATATGTGGTCGATAGGCTTATTTGAGGCTTATTGGACCATCATATTAAAAAAAGGCATTGACAGATGTGGGTAAATCATTATGCAATACACGTGATTGCAATATGATGTCCTGCCCTGTTAGCAGAAAGCCAACACTGTATATTACTCCGTATGTATAATGTATCTTACTCTTTGTAAGGTCGATGCAAAGTAGCCCAACTTCTCTCCTGTGAATATCTGCCAAAAATGGGCTAACGTCAGAGAGGAACCCTTTAAACTGTAACAGTATTACTGACTTGGCAGAGAGCAAAAACGGAGGTGCGATGCATGGCAATTCTTAAAAACTGCATTACAGTATCCATTATTTAATATCACTACTAGTAATAATTAACTATTATGCTGAGGATAATAGCTGACAAGATATTGGTACAAGTTGGATGGATGACACTGAGGCAAACAACTACCCAACTCCGACACTCTGATGTAAGAGTGAGAAGACTGAACATTATAACAAATGAGGTGAACAATGTTATTTGCAAGGCAACTTTTTTTATGTGCCTTGATTACAAACTTGGACACTCTGAAGGCAACTTGAAACCCCATTTAATCAAGCCAGCTCTTGTTAGCATATTAATTTGGAATGGTGATCAAAGAGTTGCACCGTAGGTGGTTATAATGAATATTAAACAAAATTAATGGACCCCTTCCAGCCAATCTGCATCAAGTATTCTCCCAGGCCATGGTGTAGGTACTGTATGGTACCCTACTGTGCAATGACAGTGTTTTGTCAAGTTTTTCTAAGAGTGCAATGGCATCAGCAGAAGTAATGAAGGTTCACGCCAATGTTTTTTACTAACTTTAATTATTCATTAAAATGGTGCTGTCTGTTTGTATGGATACGCTGCTGGCTCTTTCAGTTCTGTGCAGCCTGTTAAGCATAGCTGATTTAGCTAGCTATAGATGCTGCTCTCCTGATGATGCTACATTCCTGTGTGCCCAAAATCAATATCCTCCCTCACAATGACAACAACAACAACAACAAATTAAACTGAAATGAACCAGACCTGAATTCCCTGCCTGCTGCAGCTATTCCATTTCTAATTTTAACGCCACAAACATTTTCCTCTCTTCATTTCCCAGGTTATTTCACTGATGTCTTTCCATGCAGCTTCAACTTTCTGACAGAGGCAAAAGTTTAGAAATCCAGTGTTAAAGCTTTGCCAACAATCAGGCTTGTTAGTGGCAGAGCGTGAGGCTTAAATTGGCAGCTCTGAGGTGACAGGTGTGTGGTCCTGCATTGACGGTATTTGTATTCACCTCACTTTATTTCAGAAGAGGTGGGGGGGGAAAGAGGGGAGCAGGGGGATAGAAAAAAAGACAGACTAATCAATTAGGCTTTCAAGGACTCTGCTCTGCTGTCCCATCCTAATCAGATACAGCTCTAATTCTCCTCTGCCAAAAAAACACACAAGGAGACCACCCTAATGAAGAGCAAGGTGCAGCTATGTCAGCCCACCCTACATAGAGGCAGTGGGTGCTAATGCATACCTTTTCCAGCAATTCAAGCTTTCTATCATCCTACAGAACAGAAGGATCCATTTTGGAGGTACCCAAGTGCCATCTTCCCATCTTCCCCAGTGGTGATAAAGTGGTTATTTTGGCAGCCATGTAAGTCTGGGCCCAGTCCTCTCATGTAATGATCTGACAGCTGTGACCTTCATGGGAACCTGTCCAATGACCCTGCAGGTGGAGGGCTGCTGCTGCCCTGGTATTAGCAGGCGTACAGACACCTCTTCAGGGAAGAGGGTAAAAATAAGAGGAATGTTTGAGGAGAGCAGCCTGGAGACACAGTAATTTGTCTGGGCCTGAGCCTGCCGAGTGGAGTCAGGATAACATGGAGGTAAGGGCAGAGTGTATTCTAACAGCACATGATGAGCATGTACCGCTACCGGAGCACAGAGTCAAGGGGCATGGTGAAAATAACCCATGGTAAAAACGACTTTGGGCTTAGTAAGAAGACATGTTAGTGAAATTCTTGCTTCATCTTCTTCTTGCGAAATTCTCACATTCATTTCATTCACCGACCCATAGTACATTACAGATGGCCGTTTATTTAAGACTACACAAGAGAACGGCAACATAGCTGCGCATTGTTGACTCATTTATTTTGTGCAGGCATCCCAATTCCTAAAAATCAATCAGCATATGGTGTGCGGTGTTGGAGAGAAGCATTGTTTTCTATTCATGTATAACTCTCAATTAGGCTTCGCCACAGGATTCTCAAAAGAAGTCACTCCTAGATGCTTTGGCTTTTGCTGTTTAGAGAAGAGGTGTATTCTGGGGCCTGTGGCACTGTTCCGTTTACCATACTGTGAATGTAATTAGATCCAAGAGCTGCCAGTATTTACTGGCAAGGGGAGCTGCCTCTCTTCGCTCCTCAGACAGCCCTCCATCTGTCTGATTGGATTGTTGTCCCAGGCAGCACCAGATATGACATGGGCACTGGAGGAGGAAGCCAAGGCTGAGGTGGCCCCAACATGGCCTTGCGCTGCTTTTAATACACTACCCGCTAGCCATGGGATCACTGATACGAATATGATGTGTGTGTGTGTGTGTGTGTGTGTGTGTGTGTGTGTGTGTGTGTACATATGCACATGATGAGAATAGTTATAGGAGATTTCACCAAACCCCTGGGTTGGAACACACAATGGTTATAATTTTCCTTGATATCAGAGGAACACAGCCTTGACAGATAGCAGATATGGTGTAGACTATAAACTGTTTAGTGTAGGCAGGATATTGTAACGAACCGGGTCTCAGGAGGAGACCGCTCCTTGGCTACTTAGCCAAGGGGATATCCCTTTGGCCGACTGGTTAGCGTGCGGGTCTATGGTGTGGGAGACCCGGGTTCGATTCCCGGCTTGGGAACTTCCGCTTCGCTACATTGGTGTCAGGGATATCCCTTTGGCCGACTGGTTAGCGTGCGGGTCTATGGTGTGGGAGACCCGGGTTCGATTCCCGGCTTGGGAACTTCCGCTCCGTTACAATATTATATAGATGATATTATATTTGTCTCTCTCCCAACAGTGCAATATAGAACTCATCATCTTTAACTTACCTTTCTTTGTGTACATAGTGTATAATAGTGCTTATTATTATTATTATCATCAAATGATTTGTTTAAAAAGAATGAAACAATCATGAATCACCCAACACTACAAGCTAGGGGTCGGCACACATAGTGTATGTGATTTTGTGATTTTTCCTTCTTCCATGTTCAACTGTAGGACGTCAGTCAGTGGTTTGCTAACGTGGCTGAAACGTGGGGGAGAATGTCTCGAGTCCGGATGCTGAGAGCGGCGGTGGAGCAGATACTCACTGCTGCTGTGGGAGAGATATGGGTTCTGGTTGAAAGAACGATGGCAGAGTACGAGGAGGAAGTGTATGCTTTAAATCAGGAGAACGGCCGACAGCGGAGACAGCTGAACGCTGTTTTGAATCCTGAAGTCCGGTTACACAGAGCAGGTTGGTACAAAGAGACAATGTTCTCATCATTCATACATAGTTGATGCTTTTTCTATTGGTCCAGGTGATATGTTCACTTTTTCATAAAAGCATGAAACGTGGTAGACGTGTACAGTTTGGGGCCCTGAGCATTTTCAGGAAGGAGCCGTTGCAAAACGCCTCGTGGCGCCATTTTACTCTCCGCCATAACTCGGGACGTCAGTTTAGGCTAATTTTGCTTTCGATTGACCGACAGCCATTAAGCGGTAACTAATAGGGCTGTCGCTATTTATTAGAAGTTGGAGTATTCGTTGGAGCGGGGTCATTGTGTGTGGGCGTCTGTACTGACCGACCGGCTGTCTGTCGCCTCAGCGTGTGAGTTGACCCACTGCGTCATTCATAGAGAGATGCTGGTCAGCCGGAAGTTGTCCCCCGACCTTCACAACCTATTAGAGATGTGATTAAAGTTGTGAATCACATCAAAGCATCAACACGATGTGAGAGATGGATGCAGAACACACACAACTTCTCTTACACACAGAAGTAAGATTGTAAGCAAAAAAAACTATTGTGAGCTTCCAAATCCACTATTTATACAGTTAAACATACTTAAATGTATAGATTTAGTAGATTATAATACAAATA
>CABFOS010028266.1:0-14365 GCA_900660315.1 Diretmoides pauciradiatus
GTTTCAGTGGGAATCCATATAACGGCTGTGGACGGAGACCAGCAGCGAAACCTAATGAAAGTATCCCAAAAAAGCCTTCAAAATACTCCAAACTTCTCGTCTGCCACAACCGATATGTCCGGAACCCGCGAGTTGCAGAATTATGTGAAAAAAAGTCATTTCTTGTATGTTTATAGGCTAAATATTGAGACGAGAGCTTGATATCCTGAAAGTGCGTTCACCGTCCAGTGTGCGCATGTGCACGTGAACGCACTTTCAGGATATCAAGCTCTCGTCTAGTCAATATTTAGCCTATAAACATACAAGAAATGCCAGGTTTTTTTCACATAATTCTGCATCTCGCGGGTTCCGGACATATCGGTTGTGGCGGACGAGAAGTTTGAAGTATTTTGAAGTTTTTTTGGGATACTTAGGTTATAATAGGTTGTAATAGGTTTTGCATTTGGTCTCCATCCACAGCCATTGTATGGATGACCACTGAAAACTGTTTCCCCTGTGGAGCGACAGGAGTGTTTTGAGGACGAAAAAAGTTCACCAGACCTCTTATCGGCAAGAGGGTGAGTAGATGACAGCTTAATTATCATTTTTCGATGGAGTATTCCTTTAATGGACTTTAATGTGTAGCTAGGCAACTTGTGTATTTCGTTGTCCTCATTTAAACCTCATTTAAAATATGTGCTGTCATACTGCACATTCTACAGGTTTCATTGATCATGGCATAGACGACTGTTCTGAAATTGGCTCTTGAAGGCCATGGCACTGTGGTGATCTAGGTGGTGAATCTCAGTGATTTACCTCAAACATCATTGAAATAATACCGATACAATTTTTAGAAACATTAGAGTTTACATAGTCCTAACCAACAATAATCACATGGGTTCAGTCAGCGCATACAGACCGCTATCGTCTGACATCATACAGTGCACTTAACAGCAGGGGACGAAGTAAACAACCAGGTAAATTAGATACACCCACTGTTCATTCTGAAGTACTGTAGCTTTGGGATGGGGATCATTAATTAGGGCCCGAGCACCGAGGATTCTTCTGAGGATTATTATTATTATTATTATTATAATTATTTTATGTCTTTGGTCTACACATTTTGAGGGTCTAAACATATATGAAAACTCACAATTTGGCACACGCGTCAGGAGTGCGTGAAATTTACATCTGATATCGGTCTTGGGCATGGGCGTGGCAAAATGGCTCGACAGCGAAGTGACTTTCACTTCAATATCACTATTAATACTTTTCTATTATTTGATCCAAACAACTATATTTATTCAAGTTTCTCGCCAAAAGCTACATTTTCCAAATTAATGTTACACTTGAACACATCATGATGACGTTTTATTTACATTCGCCTAATACTCGTTTTAGTGACAGACCTTGAACACATCATAATGTAACCTCGTTAAACTACTTCTCATCCTGCCGAGTTCAACATAGATTTCAACATTGGATTACTATTTTTAACTAACGGGACTTGCCGGGACGCCCTATTAATCTTGAACATAAATGGCAATTCGCTTTCTCCTTATCTTCAGCTTTACTAAAATGTAGCCGAGCCTTTGACGGCTTTGCACGTTCAGCCATCCTAGCAAGCAACCAAATGAGAAATGAAGCGACCGAGGGAGTGACACAATTCAATTCTCCTTTGTTTTGTGGAGAGCTGAATTCTGTCAAACACATCTTTAACTCATTCACCCTCAAGTTGCCAGTATCAGTAAAACAATGTGACCAATCTCTGAGGAAAAGAAGGCTGCTTCACTAGGTTTACAAAAAGGCCCTGGTTCTCACACGTAGAGCTCTGTCTGAATATCACACCTGACACCTGATGGCAGTGTAGTTAATACTCTCTTCTCAGAGATCTGTAATGCTTGGACCTCTGAGAGACAGTGATTTGCTTTACAAACATAATAACTGTAAGGCGCTAGGAAAAAAACTGACAGGCACACAACTTATCAACACTGCCATGATGTTATTACAGTATAAAACCTCCTGTGTCAGGAAGGAAGCAGCTACTTTATAAGATTTGTTCTGGTCCATAATTATAGAACAATATTCTTTGGGGTGTAAAGGAGACCAATTGAGCCCAAGAGAAGCCTGAAGCATCCTCTCCAACAATAATTCCTCTATTGCTCCATCTCTTTATCTTTATGGGCACCATCCTCTTATAAACCTGGTTATAGAAGGATAGGTCCAGGGTCATTGAACACATGAAACTGGGGGGATTTCCTGAAAGGCACCAATGAGCTCTCGTGTTTCCTCACCAGCAAGGTAAAAACCAACCTACGGTCCAACATTAATCAGACATAATTACCTCCCCCCAAAGGGGAGAGTAAACAGTTAATTAACCAAAGGTTACAATGCCATCTCCTGTGATGATGAAGACTGACCTCTTCCATACTAGGGAACCATGATGGAGTCACTCAATCTTGTTAGATGGTGATGAATGTCACCTATTTAATTGGACTGTAATTTAATCGCAGCTGATAACAGATGATAAGGAATCACCTCTTTTGGGGGCTCAACTAACACCTGAAGAGACAATACAACTCATCTACTCTGTCAGGAACATTCTCTGGGAGAAATAACATGAAACAATTATGTGTCACCATGAATGCTGTAAGTGGAAATGAAAGGATGTTTTTCTTACCTTTTGTACCTACGTTACGTCTTTGCCACACTGTTAGGTCCTCCCAGAGCTGGGCACACTCATTAGCCAGATCACTGTGGCTTTCTGAGTCTGAGTTCATCTTAAAGACCGGGCTCCTTTGTTCAGTCCAACTACTGACTGAACACATTGAGTTACAGCTCCGCTATCGCTGGCCAATGCCAGGAAATAAAACGCCCTGTGGTAAATGAGGCCTTCCCTTCCCTCTGCTCCTGTGCATTTCCTCTCTGCGGACCACCACTTCCTCCTCCAACACAATTACTGCCCGTTGCCTTGCCACTGTATAGACCAATTCTCCCCCAGGCAGAGTATTAAATACATTGTCCTAATAAAGACTACTATGAAATGCTGACAATAAAATAAGACTCCTTTTTTATTATTTCTCAGTGCTTTGCCTCTTATCATTGTTTAATGTGCTGCCTAATGAGACAAGGCACTGAATCGCTCTGTTGTCACATTATTCAAAGTGTACAGAAATATCTCATCATTGTATTTTTCCCTTTTTGATCCTACCAATGTTGCATCAGCTTGCCAAAAACAGGCTGAGAGACTCTACGGGCCGCTACATTAGTGAGTCAGAAGTAGACTGCACTTCTCACAAATGTTGTTGTCCAAACAACTATTTAAACCAGACAATGGTCTGCATTCCTGTTACGAGAACAATGTGAATTAATGCCTCCTCCCTTTGTGTACCAGTAAGTATGTCACACACAGAAAATGTAACGGTACATAAACAATAATACACACAGGCACATCACTTACCTGTAAGTGACGAGAGGGGGGAGTGGGGTCGGGGTAACGCTGAAGACTGACCGCTCCCTATCAAGCTTTTTCTGTTGCTTGTTCTGCAGCTGTGAAACCACATAGGCAAACATTAAACAGTGCACAGCAAATGAACACAGTATACATGGGTTTACCTTCAGGAAAACGTTTCTGTACTACAGTGGGCAGTGGAATAAGTCATCACCATCATTAACTTCCCAGCACATCATCAGTAACATATTAATATCCATAATGGGCATTATTATCACCTCAGCCTGGCAGAACATTACCTTGCCAGCGGATTATTAAACAATAAAGAGCTGATAGAGACTCTGGGCACAGCCTATAGTTGGACTAGGGAAATTCTAAAAAAGTAAATGGTTATAAAGTTGGTAAAGACAATTTTAAAGTTGAGCTGAAATGAAACGTGCATCTATTGTGCACCTATTTAACAATATATGCCCAAATTACCAAAAAATCCATTTCTTTGTGTTCTTATTTCAAAATTCAATTGTGTTTTCTTCCTGTAAAACAAAAAATGACGTGTGCTTACGTCAGCTAGTACCAAACAATTTCAACCAATAATATCATGAGATCCACCTGTCAATCAATCTTCAACTTTTAGCGGCACAGAGCTAAGATATGGTATGTATATGTAGATATGGTACCAACAGTATGGTACGTTGGTATGACACGCCCACTTTTCAACGTTCGAATCAAATTCCTCCCAACGTTATGTCCCGCCTGCCTATCCTGTTTTACTCAGAAATACGAAACTCTCAAAATGCTGTTTCAGCTCGACTTTAAGTATCATGTCATATCAGCACAATAAACTCCAGTTTTAAATATGATCAACTAAAGAGCAATCCTCTAAAACTGCACTGCAGGTTAAGACGTCTCCAACCAAATTTAAGACATAATATCCTAACATAATGGTAATTAAAAAAAGCCTAGTCTGCAGTTTATGACACTGGCAACACTATTATCATATTTGACGGTGGAGAAAATACAATAGACAGAGCATCTTGGCTTCTTCATCTATGGAGGAAGCTGAAAGGCAGGTTCTGTGTACAGCATGCAGCTCTCAAATGACTGTTCCTCTTGCTTGTCAGGCATCATAAAGATGATTTGACTCAGCAAAGTTGAAGTGTGCACATTATGTCACTCCACAAGCTTCCGTGACTGACTTCAATGACTCACAGTCATGTTAAGGAGACTGGTAACAAGTGTGTTTTTGTGACTCACGAGTAAAGGCACTGTAATCAAACATTTCTGGTACCAAGTGGCTCATGCCTGTGATTCATGCAATACAAATGACTCAAACACGTAGCCCAGTGTAAAGTCTGAAGGGGACAATAAACACTACAAATATTTCAAATCAAGAACAGCCTCAATATTCAAAGAACATGAAGACACTTCCAGGTCAGAGCTCAATGACATTAGGTACATAACCTGCTGAGAGAACCTACATCCTGCCCATAATGTCGACATCACAAAACATGCTTATTCTCCAGTCTCTGACAGTGAAGCTAAGAGCTAAAAAGACCTTTGATGAAGAGCAAAAACGCAGTGTGACGCATAAATAGAGGACAGAGCGCTTCACTCCAGTGCCAGAGATACAGCACTACCACTGAGAGAGAGCGAGAGAGAGAGAGAGAGAGAGAGAGAGAGAGAAAAAGAGAGAGAGACAGACAGATAATCAGTCACAGGTTGCCTGTGTCTTCAAATGCGCTTTGGCTTCTGCAATGCAGAAATGTGTGTGCAGACTCTCTTCTGCAGGGAAGCTACTACAGGTAACACTGCAGAGCCCTTCGTGCTGATGTCAAATCTGCAATAGTAAAGGCCTCGTCTATTTATCATAGGAGTTGAAAGTGCCTTTCAAAAGCCCTTGACACTCTGTGCTGCTCTACTGAAGACTCATCATCATCATCTTGCATCTTCTGAATTCTCATTTAAAGGAATACACCAAGTGAGATTGTCTCATTGGTCAATTAACCCATTAGGTTATGAGAACATAGACACCAAAATCGTCCACGTACCCCCAGTAGATCATTCACACTAGTGGTCATGCTAAGTAGTAATGCTAGTAATCTACCACATTAAAATAGTAGGTTACTAGCATTACCTTAAGTAAGACGTACCTTTTAGTAGTAAAAATCTGTTAGTAGTTTTCATTATATGGTCTGTAGTTTCATAAATTTAAAAAATGAAATGTCATTAACTCAATATGGCTGATGAGGCCATGTTTATTTTGGGACAAATTCATCCTCAGTTCAGTGTCTGACCGGACACAGTGCCCCATTACCCACCACGTTCATTTCCTATGTAAACAGGTAATGTAGTCCCTGTAGTTCAAAACAGTAATTATTTTTATGTCATATTTTGTGTATATTTTACCAACCTCATACTGTACATAAAGCTGCCAGGCCACATGTCAGTTAATATTACCTATCACTTAGCTTTAGAGCTAAAGCTTTAGTTCTATTTTTTATTTTTTATTTAATGTTAGTCACCTATAATCACTCAACACAGTGTGTGTTAAAGTGTTAGCATGGAGCAAACAACCTACTGGAGACTTATGGATGATTTCAGTGTAAATGTCTAATCTATTTCTTAACAGGAGTGTCAGAAGATAGAATAAGCAGCTTTGGTCCTGCTAAATATCACAGCAATTAGCCCGATGTCTAATCTGATCCTGAAGAGATCATGAAAAAATGTGCAGAGATGAAATAACATTAACCAATGAATCATGGTCACTGTGGCTCAGTGCTCTTAGAATTACCATTGAGAGAATGACAACTCCAGGTGATGATGCAGACACTTCCAAGAAAGTAACTAAAGTAACTTTAGTCTCTTATAACGCACAAGACAAGCAGTGACCGCTAACCAGAAGTAAACAAGCCTATTTCTAAATTGCAAGTTTAATGTGAATATCACATGTGCTTGCCCAAAAGTGGGAGATGATTTGACCTACAAATACAAGCATAATGTGAATGGACAATGTACAGGTTTACATTGAAGAAAAGACAGGTTTTTCTTCCTGCCCTGGGGATTTTTTATTTTACTACATCAATACTCAATACTCAAAATGACGGAATGTTGCACCACTGGTTTAGGTATTATATGGAGCTTTAGCAATACTAAACTAATGATCCATGTAGGAGATACTGGTATACAATTCTGAGTAGGTTCTCACACATATTTCAGATCTGAAATAATAAACTTACTTCAAAAGAGAAACAAAATAGTCATTCCACAGTGAACAGCATACAGTATATTGAAGGTAAACCGTTTCTCCCAGGCCACCTCGGGAGCAGAATGTAGGGGTCACATGATTGTACAAGGTATGATTAGAAATGAACCAGAGTGGTGTGTGACGCTGATCCATCTGTAGGCAAATTCAAAAGTGCTAAGGTAAATGTTGTATCCCTTCCCATACATCCAATTCTCAGCTTCACTTGTTCAACCATAGGAAACACCTATTCAGAGGATGATTGGCATCTTACCAGTGAAGTGTTCCAAGCTATTTGTAATTCTGTTATACAACAAAGCAAAACGCATTTAGTCATTTAACTGCATCAACAGGGGAAAGCCCATTTTGACTTAAATCCCATTATCTTTGTTTACTCAAGTGGTTACTGGGGCTAACCCCAGGAGTTTGGACATATGCCATGAAACATCTATCATGATGAGGAGGGAGTGAATAATATCTGATACACAGGTGCTCAGTAAAAGAGGATCAGATTTAACGAGATCTATTTATACCGTCTCGCTGTGGATTAAGCCAAGAGAATGCCACACTGCTGCCCAATCATCTCTCCTGTTGCTTCACAACGTTTGTACCAACACAACCCCTTTTACACAGCTGAGTGCCACTCATATGACCACATTTGACAGAAAGACACTGAAATGACTGCTTGCGGATTACCTTACACAAAAAGCAACAATACTGCAGGTACCGAATATAACAAGCAGGCCAACAGCCACATTTGATGCTAAGCAGAGCCTGCGCTGCAGCCAGAACGGCAGAGTTAGACATGATTGTCTAACACAGCTTTAAAGAGAGGATAAAGCAGCCCTGGGCAAAGATGATAGGGAGGAAGTGGGCCAGTGATGTATGCTGTACTGCAGATGTGTGAGATTCCTGGAATGGGTCCATGTGAGGTTTTGCCAGTCTCAGAGATATGCAAAATCTTTAACCTCATCATGCAATGATTGCACTCCATGTGAAATCTACACAAGCATAGCTATGAATTTTAATGTTTAAATGACTAAAATAAATGTGCTATGAAGATATTATTCAAAGCATTACTTACTAACACATGGTCAAAATACATTGAACAGTTTTTTGTATTACACTATAATCCATTAACAACACACCAAAGAATTTGTTCTACTGTGTCTTTAGTCTGCAGCTTGCTTGCTTGCTTATTTTGGATGCGGTAAGCAGCAAAAATAGATCATTTCTTTGAATCTAGATAAATCCAAAGTGTCTGATCTTGACCCATGGTAACAGCCATGATTCATCGTTTCACTTCTTTTGAGTTTTGCTCCATTGTCAGAGCTGTCAGCTGAGCTGACAAAAGCCCGATATCACATAAATTTCTACTACTCACTGACAAAACCCAGACAAACAGGTGCACAATGCTATGAATAGCATTATGAACATTTCTGTTGGGCTAAAAGTACTTCAGCTCAGTTTTTTTTTGGCACTGAAAGCAACTGTTTTTTTATGTGTCCTTTCCTTTCCTTCACTAACTCTGAAGTTGTACAGTATAACATAGCCTTACAAACTTGAGGCACTTTGACCCACTGCTGACACATCTCTCGGGTTGTTAAAAGGATGTGGGAAGATTATATTTGTACATACACAGACATGTAAGCATAGACATACTGTATTCAACTTTGTATTCAACTCTGTATTCAACTGTTTGTCACAACTAAATAATCTAGTATTTAATGAACATCTTTATTTTGAACTCTGGCAGAAAGCTGTGCCAATTGCCCTTTTCACTTTGAAATTTGGAGTGGCTGGCTGAGGTTAAATTGCTCGGACTGTAACTTGAGAGAAGAAGTGTCAAAGAGGACAATTTTCTAATGACATGGAATTAAGTGTGCTATGTGAGCAGGGTAACGGCCTTTCACACCAGCCAAATTCATTATAGATCAGGGAATCACTAGTGCTCTGTAAAGTCACATGAAACATCCTTTCCATTTGTGCCCAACTACATCAGCTACATCTGTATAGAATGAAGTCACCACTCTATGAGAAACACACAGCACCAAATGTGGTCTTGCAGTGATCCGCACATTTATATTGCTTCGATTTTTCAACCAAAGGCAATGTTTTCCACATTCCCCAAAATTTGACAGTGGTTTTCATATGAAAGGAATAGATTATGCACTGGTACAAGATGTCCTAAAAGAGACAGTATTTCATATTAAGCTGTTCTGCACTACAAAATAGGTCAAGCCGAGGATTAAAAATAAATATCAGTCATATGGGCTGGACCAATACTGTAGCCTCACCATATGCAAAGAACTGGGATCCAGTGGCTTAGCTATGAAGCAGAGTCTAACCACTGAATCATATGAATCAATGAAAGGTCATTAAATCTGCAGGGTTAATAATGCTGTTGAACACACAAATGTAATAGGAAGTGCTGGATGAAATCAAACCATTTTCTCATTAGAAGCAGTACATTTGAGAAACAAGGATAACATTTCTATGTGATATCTAATGGCAGAGATTAAAAGTGAGCATTTCCTCTTTCCAAGTCTAAGGATATTAGAGATGCCATACAGAAAGGAAAACATCCTCTGGGTAAAGAGCATGACCTGAAAGAGACTTTCTCAACAACAAACACTCACCTATCATTTGGCTCACAAAGCAAAGAATACACAATAAGGAAACAGGGAACACCCAGCCTCTTATTCAAGTTGGCCTCATAAAACATCTCAGATGACCTAAACACAAGGCAAAACATCCTGCTTACCGCTCCAAAAATACTATTGTCTCTTTTGCGGGAAAATAAACTTTTTCTCGGGTGTACTAAACAGACTGACATACAGTATATACACTAGACAGATTTCAAAGTAACATGCCACTGAAGTGTTGCACCATATTGCAGAAATAGAAATGATAGTATTAATTCAAACCGCTTTGAAGGTTACCTTTTGGACCGGCGGAGTCGGGCTCCGCTGAAGAAGTGTGGCATGTTAAAGTTGGACAGGACTGTCCATAGACTGGAGTCAGACATCATGTCCAAGTCATGCCAGCCTCCAGAGAGAGGGAGATGTAAAGGGGGCTTTAGAAGAGCGGTTGAGGAGAAGAGGCGGCTGCCAGGGTTGGAGGGGATACAAACCCCGGGGCAGTCCTGACAAGCACTGCTAGAACATCTCTCCTCTTCTGGACCAAACTTGCTCTGCACAGACACATCTGCAACCAGCTGCGGCATAGACACACTGGCAGAGAGGACAATATGTCCTCTCCTGTCCTCAAATGAAAAAGTAATCCAGGGAGGATCTTGAAACCCCTATAGAATGTGTGATCCAGGTCAGGTGTTGACAGCCTCTACTGTGGCTGGATATAACAGCTGACTTTTTGTTTTCCTTTCTCCCTGTGGCGGTGTTCTGTATCCCAAACGCTCACCCCACTCCCCTCGCTCAACATGCTCCACATCATGTAACAGGCATCTACCACTTCACATCCTGAGGAGGGGGGTTGTGAATAGGGGTGCTGCATCATCAGCAGATGCTGCTGTGCAAACACAGCTTTCCCAAATTGGCACCCCTCCAAAAGCCCTTTGGGTCAGCGTATTAAGGAGGTCCTATTTGAAATGGAAATGCTGTGCTTTTGCATTGATGTCATCTGCTAATGCATAAATTCTTCCCTCAACTGCTCCCTCCATAGGCAGTCCTGCCTGATGTATTTGATGAGAACCTCACCTCAACTGCTTCACCTTTGATCCTTGTCTCGTGATTTCTGGTTTATTCTATAGTCAGATGCCAAAGACTCAATAACTATGGGAAAACACATCTGAAGCCTTATCTATACATTTTCTATATCCATTTATGAGTAAATGGTAATAAAATTGGTATCATCTTAATTAAAACAAAAGAGAACTTGGTTCAGAAACTAGTGAATAAAAGCTGTACTCTCAAGCATGCACGAGCATGTGCGCACACACACACACACACACGGTGGTCTGTTCTCAGTTCAATGTTGAATTTGACTTTGCAGGCCTGTGTGAGAGTAGTGCCAGGTCATGACAGGAGCCTGCGGGGAGGGAAGTATGCAGGCACATTCTCTGAAACAGTTGCCATGGCAGGGTGCAAAGTAATGTTCTGTCATATTTGGCAATGTCTGCCAGATGTCTGTAACACCCCCAGAGTTCACCTGGTATGTCTGGTGAGACACAAACACTACTCTGTGTGTGAGGGGCCGTGCTGTTATCAGCCTTCCACAAAGAGCCTAACCTCAAGACCTAGACATTGATTACTTACAACCAATAATTATTCTCCAAAGAAGAGAGCAACGTTCACTCCTGCAAAGATTGTGCCGTGGTCTAGACGCACTTGTCTGTCTGTTGTCTGCTGTGAGGTGCGTGGTTAGCATATGCCAACATGGTAAGGGATCTTGCAGCTTAAGTGTTCCCCAAAGGTGATCTGCAAGCACACCTCATGTGGATATATTCTGGCATCACTGCTACATTGTCTTGTGGATATGTCTACCAAGACAAAGACAGAAGAGCACACCTCAGCAAGCTACATGTTTACCTCCAAAAAGGTTCATAGTGTCTATACTTTACTTAAATCATAGTATTTTCTTTTATCTCAGACACAACAGGTTATTCCTACCTGACATGTTTCGACGGTAATACTTCCGTCTTCATGGGACAGCTCTGATGAAGACGGAAGTATTACCATCGAAACATGTCAGGTAGGAATAACCTGTTGTGTCTGAGATAAAAGAAAATACTACGATTTACATGTTTACCTGTTGCACTCAGGGTGGGTACAGGCATGGTCAGAGCATGAGGCAGGGATGTGGTCAGGGTTGTGGATGGAGCACAAGCTGGGGGCTGTGGAGCTTGGCTCTGAAAAAAACTTTTGGGCTGTTTTAGAGGCCATTTCTGCTTCAAATGGAATTGTGATCTTTTTCCTGTACCCACATTGTATAGGGTAAGGTTGGCTAATGTACATGCCAATGAAAAGTGATGCAGTGAAAGCAGAAGAAAAGGCTCATATAAGATTATTACTCACATAGTCAGATATACTAATACAACATATACTATACAAAATGAGAAGTGTAGCAACAGGTCCTGATGAGATCAGTTCTCATATAACTGTAACTAAGGTGAGCCTGTACAGTACATTCATCGTACTTATTGTACTTAACACAGAGCAAAACAACTGATTCCCATGTAGATGATTTGTTGAACTGCCCTAGCTATCCCTTTTCGATGGTGTCGCCCTTTTCAAAGTTAGGATGAAACATTCCCATGACTAAATCACAGCACCTGTAGCCTAAAACTGGAATGGAGAACAGCCACAGAGATAAATGAAGGTGGAACTACATAAACAATTATCATATCAATTACCTATATTAGAATGACTTAATACAAATTTAAAAAGATGCATAAGCCAACTATTTTGCTGATCTAATTTCCACCAAACAGCACAGTGCTAGGTTTCTTCTGACCACAATTGATCATATTACAACCCTGCTCCAACTAGTGTTTTTGCTTCTGCTGCTGACTGTAAAAAAGGTCTTACCCTTTTTTGTTGATAAGGTTGAGGGTATTAGATCCTAACCTTGATCCAACCATCTTTAATAACCACAGGCCTATTTCTATAAGTTACTTTTTATCTCCCAAGATTATATAGAAAAGCTTTACTGTAAAAGCATCTCTTAGTAATTAAAGAAAATTTTGGAAGAATTTCTAGGTTGTTGCCAGCACCATAGTACTGAAACCTCCCTTGTTAAGGATCCACACGTTTACATGCTGCCACTTGGCCACCTCATCTGCCAGCATGGCCCTGTCTTCCACCGTTATGCTGATGACACAGTTATATATAACAAAATGTTGCAACAAGAAATAAAAGAAGGGTCCACGTTACTCCTATTCTCTATCACTTCTCAAGACTGATTTCTACAAAAAGGGGCATTTTCAAAAATTGCATGTTTAATATTCAATATTTTATTTTATTTTCACTTACCCTCACTTTTTTGCCATGTTCATTTTACTGCCCATTTGTTAAGCTTCGGTTTTGAAAAGTGGTATATAAATAAAGTTTATTATTATCAGTTATAAAATGTTTCAGTACTTTCAAATATGCACTTATTGTATTTCTGGATCCATTTTGTTGTTTGGCAGGTACATTTTTCATATTCCTGTTATTAATAGGCCAAACCCAAAAGTATTTACTGACCAGCTACAATGGAGTTTTCAACAATCTAAAACATCAATGGTTAATGTCAGGTTTTGGTGTCACGCAGACTCAAAGAACAAGGGCCTCTTTATAGACTCACCATTTTGCAGGGAGAAATCCATCGTAGAAAAGGAAGAGATACCAATTTCCCCACAAACTGTATCCTCAATAGGATATATAAAATATTAAAAATGCAAGTACATTTTGATATACACAATCAATTGTAGCACTATGGGGTGCTACCTCACTGAAAGTATATAATACCTAAGTAGTCAATCCGGCTCATCTGCAAGTCAGTGGGATTTACCACCCCGCGGTTTACGGTTTAAGCATGTTAAAGTTAAAACCATTAATAGGGCCATCAGCTGGCGTCCAAAGAGTACCACCACTGTCAATTAAGACATGCACAGTTGAACATTCAAAAAATTGTTTTTAACAATAAAAAAAAAAAGTTTGATTCATATTGGGCTCATACTGCCAGGGCATTGACATGTGCTACCAATTAGATGGATAGATAGATAGATAGATTATACTTTATTGTCCCGTAGGGAAACTTGTCTAATTTCCTCAAGATCCTCAAGAGCAACTCCTGCATTCTGTTGTTTGTTTCATGCATTTTTCCATCTTGTTGTGCTTTGTTGTAATTCAGTTTCTATAATCCAAGTCATTTGTATCTTTGCTTGTCATCTATTATTTATGGTTTGGTTTTTGCTTTTTGTTTCTTTTGCGTGTTTTGACATTAGATGTGTTTGCTAAGCAATAGTTTCAGCACTTCACTTTGGTGTTGTATTACTGTCAAAATAACTACAGTAGACTAAATGAACTAAAACTAAGGTAAACTAAGCTTTGTTAAAGGAATACGACAAGTTTTGGGGAGACCAGGTTTTGACCAAGGACGACCCAGCATCAACTGTCATGTGGGATCCTGTGTTACACCATGGTCAGCAGGAGAGCAGAAGAAGTGGTTCAAAGACCCACTGAAAGCTTCACTAAGGAAGTGCATAATAAGACCTGAGGACCTGGAGGACGCTGCATATGACCGTAACACCTGGCAGCTTCACTGTCTGGAAGGAAGGAACTCAGGTTCAGGATGAGAGGTCAGCCAGGAGACAGCAAACGTGACACAACTTCCCTGACTGTCAACATCATTAGTTCAACCGACACATACCTCTTCTGCAAGAAAACATTATCAGAAGTTTCAATTTTATTTATTATTTATCAGGGACAGTGCACATTGATCAACATTTCAGTTTCCACATCAATGTAAATGTGCCAGAGTTAGCCAGTGGGCTAATTTTCATCTGTAGTCCCTGGGCAGGTTATTACAAATGTGCTTTAGCAAGCGCTACAGCACAACACAATACAATACAATAAGACACAATACAATACATAATTACATTATAAAAAAGCTCAGGTATATGTAAAAAACTATGTACAGTGCCAGAGATGAGGTAGTATGGTTACTCATGATTGCAAGTTTGGTTTACTTTG
>CABFOS010028311.1:0-13878 GCA_900660315.1 Diretmoides pauciradiatus
TAAATTACATGTTCGTATATGCAGTCAGTCTATATTCACTTCTATAGCTGTGATAGTAGCCGATCTCAACTGATTGACATCCAGACTAAAGTCCGTCTGGAATCAGCCCTGGTGCCTCAGCTCCAACCAATTAAACTCCCTTGTGTTCCGAGACAAAAGTTTTGAACCCAAAATCTCCTTCCCGTCGCATCTCGTCAACGTCAATGACAACCAAAGCAAAGCTTTCTTCTGCTGTACAGTGAAACACAGGACGACTCGCTAGTTTGGTGAAACAAACAGATACACAAAACCTGGATGTATGTGATGACTCACCACCGCTCCAGGCGCTACGCTGTCATGTGAAGGGGTGCGCCCAACCTGGCGTTGACGCCGACGCTTTGCGCGGATCATGTGAAAAGGGCTTCATACAAGCCCGCTACAACACTTTGAACATGGCTGAAAAGGAACCAGGCACAACACAAACTGGGGAGTCCGGGGAAGCCACCGACTCTACGGAGTCCACGCCGGATAGTTATTAAACCACCTGATCGAAAAAAAATATATATATTAATAATAATATTAATACTAATAACATTCGAATATATTCGACCAATTTTTAAGACCAATATTCGAAATTAATTTCTGAGGAATGTTAACAGCCCTAGTGTGCAGTGTGTTTACAAGCGATGGCTGAGTGAGATTAGTAACATAACACGCATGATAGGGTGTTAGGGTGCAGCGTTAGAGGTCGATTTAAATCGGTTTCTATACATTGACTATCTTTTTACTTTGTGGTGGCCATGCGCCACATATGAGCCTATATATGGGAAACACTGCTTGATCTTCTTTCCTCACCTCAGGTATGCCGCTAACATAGAGAAGATTGACTATGATGATGAGAAAGTCCTGATCCACTACCGCCAGTGGAGCCACCGATATGACGAGTGGTTTGAGTGGACAAGCCCCTACCTGAGACCCGTGGAGCGGATCCAGCTGAGACGACAGGGCCTGCAGGAAGACGCTCCTGTCCCTGTAAGACAAGAACTCTGTTCACTTTTGGTTGCCTAAGCTGATGTTGTATGCTGCTGCCATGCATGATATACAGTTCTGTTCATGATTATTGGCACCCTTCCATAATATGCAGATGATGTACAATATCTTATAATGAGAATACAAAATTCAAAAGGGGCTGTGAGTGGCCATCCTTTAGAACAATTAAAAATAGATTCTCATGCTTTGTAATTCAACTCACTTGTGACAGGTGAAAAAAGTGATACAGGTCTGTTCTACTTCCCTTGTCTGTGAAAATGGTGGAGAGAAAAGAGCTGTCAAAAACACTTATCACCTAAATCATTCAGGGAAAATGTTCTGTGGACTGATGAAAGCAAATTAGAGCTCTTTGACAATGCAGATCAGTGCTTTGTTTGCAGACAACAAGATGAACACCCTACCTACAATCAAATATGGGGGAGGTCCCTTAATGCTGTGGGACTGCTTTGCTGCGATGGGTACTGGATGTCTCAAACTTCATGAAAATCATGAAATCAAAAGAGTATCAAGACATTTTGGAGCGACCTGAACTATGCAGTTGGTTAAAGGGATCAAACAACTGGAGCGAGTTGTAAGAAGAATGGGAGAAACTGCAAGCAGAAACGTGCAGGAAGGATATTGATGGTTACAAGAAACGTGTGGAGTCATCATTGCAATAGAAAAGGGTGTCAATAATCATACCCATAAGCACTTCTGATTCTTATTGTTTGATCATGTGCTTTTGTAAATTGATAGATGAATGTCTGAAGATTGAAAGTTGTTTCAACTTCTAATTATTCAGAAATTATTGTACATTATCTGCATAAAATCTAAGGGTGCCAATAATCTTGGCTAGAACTGTAACTGCAGCAATGGGCTCAACACGGAGCTAGAACATTCTCACTGGAATGACCAGTGTGGCCAGTTTTACAGAGTAGTAGTTTTTCTATCTGTGTGTTTAATATAAAGTAAAAGCCCAAGCATATCTATATGGAAATGTTATATTCTCTCTTAAGTGTTGGAGTCCTTGAAGTGTCCTTTCTAATGAGCCCAGTAATAATGTGATTTAGAAGGGAAGAGCGCCAGTGACCTCTGTGTCCATCCGAGATCAATTTAATCAGGCTTAATTGAAGTATAATATATTTATTTCTTTAATGATTCAACATTTAATGTTCATACCAGAGAATTAAAAAAAATGGGTGTGTATTCATGATATTTTGGAATGGTCCGTCAGATTTCAGAGGTGGCCATGGTCAACCCTCTGCAACCAGCACTGCATAGGCCATTGGCCCATTCTACCGCTAGCCATAGCTAGTTGTTAGTTATGCCCGAATTGAGCTCTGATTACCAGTGATTTAAGATCAAGCTGCATGGTTTGACACTGGATACCATCCCTGCTAAACTTCAAACTGTTACAGGGGTTATGTAATAAAGATATACCCTGGAGCTTAATGCCTCTGCCCTTCTTCCAGGGGTTTCATGTGAATGACAAGGTCCTGGCCAGCTGGTCTGACTGCCGTTTCTACCCGGCTAAGGTCCTTTCAGTCAATAAAGACGGTGGGTATCAGTAAGTTGTAGTGGGGAACCTTGGTATGTCATACAAACAATACTTGAAAACTACTTCACTAAAAACTGTATACCTATATGCATTCAATGTATTTTTAGTAACTGATTGTTATGACATGTAACATTAAAATCATACAGTTTCAATGCACGATATGAATGAATATCTGACAACTAAAATGTGTCGATACTGCCTAGCGCATACTGTAGCAGTGGGGAGCATACTGTAGAAGTTCACATTTTGCTTTTGTTTTCACAAGCAGGGGCTCTGTCAGATTGGATGAGATGCAACAAGTCAGAACTCCTTTCTCCTGCACTAGCATAGCGCTAAAACTAAGTGAAACAAAGTATAGTAATAGGTCTTTCTCATGTGCAATCACAGGGCTCCTAATATCAATACGGCAGTCGGTTTCAGGAGAAGATTACCCTTAAAATGTAGCTGGCTGAGTCGATAATCGGCTATCGGTTTGATAGACATCAATTTGATCTGCTTTATCCCCTCAGCATCATACACCGTGAAGTTCTACGATGGTGTCATCCAGACAGTGAAGGGAATTCACGTGAAGCCTTTTGTTAAAGAGGTAAATTTAATTTGATCATAAATATCCAGAATTCAGCATACATGACACTGTCTTTAGCACTGTATTCAACACTTTCTGTTGTCTTATTTTTGATTGTTACCCTGCTGACAAATAGAAAAGAGGGAAGTCTCAGTCCGCCGACAGAAACATGGTTAGGAAGGTCCAGAACGGCAGAGACAGGAGGCCACAGGAGAACGGAGGCCCTAAAAACAAGAGGCCCAGACGCAGCACGTCCGACCAGGAGGAGGACAGCAACAGTGAGGATGAGGATGACGAGGAGTGGGATTTGGAGACACCCGACGAGAAAAGCGACAAGGGAGAGTGTAAGGAGGAGGCCGCTAAAGTCGGAGTGGCCACCGTCAAACAGGAAGAAGATGCACTGCAGCAAACGGGCCAGGACAAGCCCAGAGATGGGGAAAAGGAGACAGGACTCATTAATGGAGTGAAGGTGGAAGAAGAGAAGGGGCAAAAGGAGGAAAGTTGCCATTTAAACGGAGAGGTAAAGAAAGAGGAGGTGGAAACAGAACTGAATGGAACCAAGCCATACACAGAGGTGCCCAAGCCATACACAGAGTTGCCCAATCAGACGTCAGCACAGACGGAACAAGTGTCTGTCACTATGACAACCACAGAATCCAATGGTGACTTGGAGCAGAAACCAAACAACCAATCAGATAGCTCTCAGCCTGCAGTGGAGGTGCCACCTGCCCAGCCGGTGAAACGTAAGTGTCCATGGAAGTGAATCAGCATGAATATTTTAAGGGATCTGTTGGACTGTGAAATTGAGTAATTGAGTGCAGTAAATATCACATAAGATCTGAATATATTTTCAAGGTTTGAGTGGCAACCACTGTTTGTTAATTGTATTTTCTTTTCTCTTCAATAGCGGTAAGAAAGCAAGGTTTCCACAACCCCAACAGATTCAGCAGAGAACCATGTGAGTATATCCCAACACTCCCAGTTGTTTAACAGTTATCACTTGTATTTTTGTTCTTCTTTTCCACACATACTGTAACTTCCCTCAACCTATTCGGTGCCATTTCAGTGTACCGGGTTATTAAAAACCAACCCCCACCAGTCCTGTCCATCAACCTTGACCACAACCCGTTTAAATGCAGTGCTCCTGGTTGCACCAAGTCGTTTCGCAAGGCCAAGCTGCTGCACTACCATATGAAGTACTACCATGGGGAGGACCAACCTCTGGAGGGAGACCGCAGCCCGACCAGGAGCATCCAGACCAGGGCCTCTGAGAAGCAAGCTGTCACCGTTTCCTCAGAGAGCCCCAAGAGACGGCGCACTATCTCCGCCTCTATGCGTGAGTTCTTCTCTCGCTCAAGGCTTGTAACAAAAGTACAGTTTTATGCAATACTGGGCCAGGTGCGATTTCCACAAGTGTTTCAAACAGCTGCTAGTCATGCACCGTAATAGTGATGACACACTTACATCTGTGATTCAGAGACCTGAAATGATATTGTAAATATAGCACATACATCTCTGCAAAAACGTCAGGGCTTTGGGATTTGATGTGTCTTTGTTTCCCGTTCCTAGACCCCGGTGGAGCTGCCCCCACGCCTCGCAGTGAAGTGAAGCCTGCAGGTAGACGCACATCAGCCCCCCCTGCTGTCAACACCCAGGGCCAGCAGCAGAGGGCGCTGCTGAGGGAGAAGAGCAAGGAGAACCACCTGGACAGGAACGGATGCCAACAGCAGGGGAAAGACGCAGACAAGAGTGGCTTTGACATTGGTCAGTATGATGCTGTGTGAAGATAGATTAAGTGAGAAAATATTGCATAACACATTTTATACATCTAAATCACTGTGTCAACTCTGATGTATTATGCCCCTTTAGTGTTTTTGCATTAAAGGGTTTCTCACTGGCTTACAGAATAGGAATTCTTGCTTGTAAGGTTAGCTGTGCTCACATGACATGGGGCTTACAGTATCTTTTGTCACTTGACTGTCCCCAGCATCGGTGAAAGACAGACTGAAAGAGAAACCGAAACAGAAAGACTTCCTCCGCATTAAACTAAAGAAGAAGAAGAAGAAAAAGAAAGCCAAGTCTGGTAAGAAAGGGACTCTGGCGTACTGCATGGGGCCACCCTACATTTGTGCTGCCACTGCATGTGCACTCACTGCGACACTGCAACATTGCCAACATGGCTAGGCCATGGAGCATAAAGGACTCCATTCACCCCTCTTGGTGTGGCGGCTGAGCCTCTGTGTGTGGGAGTAGTGTTACATCTGCTGCTGGCCTACATGACTTCATTAGCCTAATCAAATTGCTCTGACTCTTCTCTTCTGCATCCTTAAATCACCTTTTACCTTCGACAGTGTTGCTGAATAGCCACCTTCGTTTGTGGCTCTAATAATGCCTAGTTGAACACTGGTCTCCTTTATTTCTATTAAGGATTGACACTAGACTGTATGGCATGCACACAGAATGTAGCCTTCCACTGATTGGTTTTAACACCATTAAAGGGGTTTGCCCCCAACATGGCCTATATGGATTGTATAAAAAAAGATTGCCTCTGACTACTCTTTAATCTATCATATCTCCATAGTGTTTGTTATGCTAGTTTGTCATCTCTAGACTAGCTTTTGTTTGGCATTTCCAAAGTTGACATTTTGTTCTACGTGTGCTTCCCCCCTTCCCTGTATTAACAGACTACACAGGTAGTGAGGAGAATATTGACATCTCAGTATTGGGTCTTCAGTCCAAATTGAATTTGCCACTCAAATTCCCCCTCTCACACAATCACAAGCCTGAGGCCTACCCCAGCAGGCCTGGATACAGCCACTCAGAGCAGATACATGTGGATGGTGGGTATCTATACGTGTGTGTGTGTGTGTCTGTGTGTGTCTGTGTGTGTGTGTGTGTGTGTGTGTGTGGCTTTCTCTCCCCTCCATTCTATTCACATGGATTCAGTCCATCAACCAACTGTCTCAATTTGATCTACATCACTCATGGCATCTGGTATGTTCTTACTCAATGTTCCTCATAGCATACCATGACAAGCAGAGTAACACTGGGCTGCTGTCACAAATAAGACCTGCTTTTTATGGTTGGTTGATTGAATCCTGAGCCACTCTTCGCTGCTACAGCTTGCTTTATTCCATAATTCCCTCATAATTATTCATAAAAGCTCACATAACTATCATTCAATTCTGTAATTATACAGAATACAATTTGGCACTGTTTGTAAATTTGTCCTAGTGCAAACTGCTTGAAAGTTGTCATTCCCTTGAAAATTGTTTTTTTTTTTTACTCCACTACTGTAGATGAGGATAGCATCAGTGACTGGTCCACTGACAGCTGTGGGTGGAGCGACGATGACTTCGGGATGGACTTGGACGTCACTACGCCGCCCTTGAGTGTGGACTCTGTGGCCCTTGATACGAGCGATCAGGAGATAGTGCGGTGTATCTGTGAGGTGGAAGAGGAGAATGACTTCATGATCCAGGTGAGATGTTCAATGTCTTACTGTGGTGTAACACCTCACTTCCTGTGTGTGTGTGTGTGGGGGGGGGGTTATGTGCAGTGCAGCTGTTCATGCTTAATTTTTGCCATGATTTAGTTCTATTTTTAGGCATTTCAAGCTTTTTTTTAGCATCTCGGAGTTATTTAGTTATATTTGTCCTGTCCTTAGTGCGAAGAGTGTCTGTGCTGGCAGCACGGCACCTGCATGGGCCTCCTGGAGGACAATGTCCCAGATAGATACGCCTGCTACATCTGCAGAGATCCACCAGGTGAGGGAAAACGACTCTTAATCCCAACAGTGTTTAATATCCACTAGTGCATGTGCCCGTTGGGGGCGTGGCCGGTCGGAGTGTGTACCCATTCGGAACGTGTGCCCGTGCGAAACGTGCTGTATTTCTGCTTGCCACGTTCTCGAGAACCGCTCATCTGATCGACTTCACACTCAACATTATACAGGGTCCAAAATTAACTTTTCGACTTACCTGTCAAGGTGGCTGGTAGATGAAAAAATGTACCAGACAGATTTTTTTAACCAACCTTTTTTGGAGGTCCAGCTGAGCAAAACTCGGGAGAAACTCAGCAGCCAGACATTTCTCTGTTTATGAGCGGCTGAGATTGTCACTAAATTGAGAATAGCTGGTCCACCGCGGACGGAGGCGGCGCCAAGTGGGGCCGTGTCATCACCGTTTTCACAAGAATTGCATTTGTGTCAGTTTAGACGGGGACGATAAGGGCGGCATATTCCACTCTGGAACCCGTTTTCAAAAGCTTGCGTTTTCAGGCACCGAGAACCCCGTTTTCGTGTGAACGAAAGGCCAATCCACTACCGTTTTATGTAGGGACCTTTCTCGTGTAAACAGGTCCACAGATTCCTCACTTTATAGTTAAGATAATCTAATAAAAAATAAGGGGGAATAGGTAATTTTATGTCTATGCAGTTTTATGATTCTGCTTTTTCTCCTTTCATTTTTATACATCAAAGCATCAGATGTTTGGCTAATCTGGTAGAAAGGATGGCATGCTTCCAGGATGTTTGATTCGGCAAACCAGTATGTGCCATCTAGTGGACAAACATATGATGGCAGCAATTGTACAGTGAATGGGGCAATGGAGATTTTGCACATATGCATTATTTATAAATTGGTGTCAGATGGTACATAATCAGACAATCCTTTACTACATTATAAATATCTAATGTTTGCTACCTGAGTGAATAATGGCTATTCATGCTATGCAGCATACTCCCCTGGCCTGAACCCTGCCAGCTGTTGTTTGTAGCATAAACTGGAATGGAATCTTAAAAAATACAGGTTACAAGCTACCTTACAAGCAGTTAATATGTTCAGTACAAGCTTCATAAATATAGTTGTGTTCAACTAAATGAAAATGAAAAGTAAATGTTATGAAAGTAACTAGCAATTCACTTGTTACAGAACTCTTTCTCAAATTTTAAGAATATGTTTTGCAACCCCAGGTCAGAGGCAGAGCCTGCGCTACTGGTATGACCGCGAGTGGTTGAGCAATGGTCACATGTATGGCCTCTCCTTCCTGGAAGAGAACTACTCTCATCAAAATGCCAAGAAGATCGCCGCCACCCACCAGCTACTGGGCGATGTGCACCATGTAGTGGAAGTCCTCAACGGATTGCAGCTAAAAATGAGCTTATTACAGTGGGTACAAGGGAATTGTACAGTATAAATTGTGTTATTGTTACCTACTGAGGTTAAATTGGACGAGGGTCATAGGAGAAATATTGTGGCGAGTCCAGTTCATTGAATATAACAGACAAACTAAACAGATTAATTGATGTGTTGATTACGGTCTGATCTTTGCTTTACCTTTTCAGGAGCAAGACCCACCCTGACCTGCGGCTGTGGTGTCAGCCCTGGAAGCAGATGGAGAGGCCCCGGAAAAGCTTTGACTCGTATCCAGGCACCGACGCAGCCCCGTCCCCTGTGGCGGCCGACGAGGACATGAGCCGCGGCGAGATCCTGATGTCCAACGCCCTGGAGAAGCTGAGCCGGGCCGCTACCACCGCCACCGCCACCTCCTCCTCTTCCTGCTCTTCCTCCTCCTCGCCTTACCTGTCCTTCCAGGACTCGTACATCAGCAGCGAGCACTGCTACCAGAAGCCGCGGGCGTACTACCCAGCGGTGGAGCAGAGGTTGGTGGTGGAGACCCGGCAGGGCTCGGAGCTGGAGGACAGCATGAGGCGAAGCGAGGACCTGCTGGAGAGGGAGCAGCGCTACGGTGGCCTGCTGGAGACAGACAAGCCCAAAGCACTCAGCACCACCAACAAGGTCGGGTTTGATCCCACCGTGGAACAGGGATGTTCAAACTAGGGCTGCAGATGTCTGTTATTCTGGTAATCCAGTATATTCTGATGATTTGACGAGAAGTTCGAACAAATAAAAATGAACTGTCCACCTAAGGCAAATGGCAATAATTACATTTTGTGTGATCTCGCAAGTTAGTTATTAGTACTTCTGGTGTGACAGGTCTGGTGTGGATCTGAGAAAAATGACCGCATTGTAAGGCAATATAGCTTATGTAACTACATGTAACATGTATATTTTTCCTTCTTCTGTGAAGCGACTATAAATATTGAGGTGCATGTAGTGGTTGTCTACATGCACGGAGACATGTTTACAAGACGAGTAGGAGGACTTGAGGGAAAGTTAAATTAAGGACTTCTTAGAATTGAATTACTCAAGTCATTCATGGATTTGTCTCAGCCTTAGTTTGAACATCGCCAATCTTCTTTTCATTAAGCATCCCATTCTGTTAATTTTACAATTTTAATCAACTTCCACATAGCCACAATGTATCACTTGGGTGCTAGAAAAAAAAGCCTATGTACAAAGAAACATTAACCTCTATCTAATGAAAATATCGTCTGTCTGAACATCTCACTATTATGTCTGTAGGCTTTGAATGCTGGCCGGTGGTCTCAGGCTGAGGTAAAGGAAGAGGAGAGGGGGGGTCCTGGAGCAGCTCCAGACGACAGCAGGCAGCACCATCAGTGGCAGATCAACCTGCTGGACCACATAGACGCAGTCCAAGATGAGGTCTCGCACAGGATGGACTTCATCGAGAGGGAGTTAGACGGTAAGATATGGCAAGGGCTCGACTTAATAACTAGCATCTCTCGCAGTGTACACAACTTAAAATGTTTTGGTCCACCAGCCGCAGTGGCTGGTACATCCTAAAATGTATCCACTGCTAGCTGAGCGAAACACTACCCAGAAAACAGCAAAGCAGATGGAAACTCAAAATGATCCTTCAACATCATAGATGAGCAGAGCTGGAGGCCAAATGACCCTTGAAGGTCCAAATAAAAGGCTACAGCAGCGAGATTTACGGTTACATCCATGATGTTGAACCCCCTGCTCACATAAAGTGGTCTGTATTACGGATTACGCATCGCTAACGTAATCTACCTGGTGTAAGCGTTCAGCTACTTCACTTTGTTAACATCATGTTTCTCTCCAAACCAACTAGGTGGAATTGTTTAACTTGTAGACAACTAGTTTTAACAGGAGCAGTTTTAACCAGCTAAAGTCTCCTAACACTAGTGTTGGCCAGCAGACATGGATAACAATTTCACTGAGGATATGAAGCAGAATGTTATTACTACTACTAAATATTACTTAAGATAACGCTGATAATAAGTATTCGACCAAGTTGTTCCAGTTGAGTTTTCCTGTTTTTATTTGCTTTGCTGTTTTCTGGGTAGGGTCTTTCACTTTTAATATGATGTAAATCAAATATGGCCGCCATGTGAATAAAGCTAATTAGTTAGCCTCTTATACCCCTTTCACACCAATCTAGTGACCTGGGGAATGTCTAGACTGACATCACTGTGGAGGGGTCTACCCAGGAAAGTCGTCCCAGATCAATATCAGAGTTCAGATCCAGCTCAAAAGCGACAGGACCAGCCCGTGTACTTACTTTTGTTTCTCCTTCCGCTTCTCCTCCTTTTCCTCCTCTCAGTGTTGGAGAGCTGGCTGGACTACACGGGGGAGCTGGAGCCTCCAGAGCCTCTGGCCCGCCTGCCTCAACTCAAACACCGCATGAAGCAGCTGCTGACAGAACTGGGCAAAGTGCAGCAGATCGCCCTGTGCAGCTCCACATGAGGGTGCTAGAGAGCAGCGTTGGCCACAGCCACCACACAGCATGTAGAGACGATGCAGAGCGCTCACTGGTCTCTGGTTGGAACAATGTCAAGATACGAAATGCAAATGGACAGTTTCAGGTTGTTTGGCACCTTGTCCTTGACGTGAATTCAGCTGCTGTTTCTCCTTTTGTGAAAGGTTCTGTGTGGTGGAATCCAATGCTACAGCCATTGATCATATAACTAAATACTTATATGAACATGTGCGGAAAGTAAGCATCATCAATCAGGATTAAACACAAAAAGTAACCTCTAAGTGCAGGAGAAAGCCCATAGGGCCAGGTTAACACGTCCCTGGTTTCTGTGCAACTCCAAACCATATCAATGCCTTTTGTCTGAGCTACTGTTTGAGGTTGCCCTGTTTCTTAATATACAGTGCGTTACATGCAAAAGCTTTATATTCAAAGATCTCAATCGAGCTCCTGATCCATAACCCACATGGCATCTTTGCAATAGTTTTTTTCAGTCCATTCTTAAAAATCATGACCCTTTTTCTTGGACAGTATTTAACATAGTTCAATTTTGATCGCCTGTCACGCCATACTGTTTAAACTCTTACTTTGTGCTCTAAATGTGGGGGAGAGGGTAACTTGAAGACATCCGATTATATAATGGCACTGTACAAGTAATCACTAATATTTCGTCCTGTTTTTTGACCTACTCAAGGGTTAGTTTTATACTACACTGTGAAGCTATTTTTGTCTGGAATCAAATGCTTATTTTCAGCTGTAGAGACAGTGACGAGTGAGATTTTGGTTTTCTTTTTCTTAAAATGGTAATACTTGTTTTGGCTTCTTTCCTAAGAGGCCTTTCCTTGTTGTACCTATCGTATCAGTTAATCTTTTAAGTGTTTGTCATTTACAGTATCCCTTTTTTCTGTTTCCTCTTGCATTGTTATTGCTGTAGCGTTTGACCTATGACTCACTGAGAACTGTACATGGACTTGTCTCTTCTAAACCTAGCATTGTGCTTTGTCGGTGACAAATACTACTCAGCTGACTTGTAAATTTATTTTATTCCTTGATTTTGTTTCACAATGTTTATTTGCAGTATTTTGTATTCTTTGTAAATACGTCATTCAGAAAATGTGCTCGTCTTGGGATCTTTGTATTGAAAAGAAAACATTCTCCAAAAAAGGATAATATTGTATGCTACTGTACTGTAAGTGTCTGGCTTAGAAGCAGGGGAGATGTCAAAAACAATGCAAACAGAATTGCTGGTACATAAATAAACTATCATTGTTATTAATAGTCTACTTGTTGTGTGCACCATGGTCTCATTGTTGCCGTTTGTTAAATGTATCTTCCAGTTCCTCGTCTTTCTCACATGCCTTTGAAGAAGAGTGACCCTGCTGTTCTTATTTCTACAGCTGGCCAGTGCAGACAAGGGTTGCATCTAGAGTTTGAGGTAACACGCTTATTACAGAGGCAATTTGCGCGTTCATGCAATCGGAGTGAGTTTAGGGGACAGTAGCCTAGAGGTTGGCGAAGCGAGCCTGGTTGGAAGGTTGTCGGTTTGACTACCTAGCCGGCAAACAGCATGCATACTCGGTCAACTTTTCTGGGATAAAGGTTTTTAAAAGGTTGCATCTACACTGTGAGGTAATATTGCTTTTTTTTTGCAGATGATTTCTGCAGTTACATAATCAGGTTGAAAACAGAAACTTGATGTGAATTGTAATCAGTTTATCTCACAATTGGGCCAGCACAATGCCCTGATAGGACATAGCAAATGATATATTGTAACTGATTCCTGCAACAACAACAAAAATGTTAAAGCCAATGCGTTAGAATAACCTCTTGGGGCGTTGGAAAGGATTATTTGTACCAAAGATGGTATATATTTTAGATTAGAAGAAAAGTTTTAGCTTCGTATGCTGTAACGTCATCTTGTGCGCAAATTGGTTAAACCATACAGGGTGGTTGGTCACACTTTCTAGGTTTTTATGTTATTTGCACAAGGTGGCATTGAAGAAACATGATGAAAGTATTAAATATGTCTGTTCTTTAGTTTTGGAGAAGTAGGCGTGGTAAATTTATCGTCCTATTTTCAACCGGTTGAGCATGTTGTCCTCGTAGTGTGTCACAAGGGGTTAACCACTGGCCCTTGACTCTCCTCCCTGCCTAGTCTCTGTCTGTCACCTGGAGTAGCGATCCCTGCTACACAGTCCTATACCGATACAGTTGTATCATAAGGAAATATTACTATCTGAGTATTTGCACAAATATCCATTGCACTGTTTCAATTGTAAATAATTCATTCATTCACTCACTCACCCATTTAGTTCTATTTTTATTCTCTTATGTGTGGTTGTCTTAGTCTTTATTTTTTATCTAAGTTTACTCGTTTTATTCTATTTTTATATATATATTTTTTCTTCCCCTGTAAATGCTGTCGTTGCACCAAAGTCACCAAAGCAAATTCCTCGTATGTGTAAACTTACTTGGCAATAAAGTCGATTCTGATTCTGATTCTATTGTAATATCATAGAAACACTATAGGAATAGCATAGAACTTAATGCTTAATATTGCATAAAGTACTACAAGTATCTCTTAGAAAAGACATAGCACTTCTACAAATACTTATGCATAGTTTCACATGCGACACATGCATGTAGTCAGGGTGCGATTTGCCAGGGGGGGGGGGCTCTATATCTCCCTGCCTCTGCTGAATTATTTTTATCCCCAACCAAATGTATCCCCCAGGTGCACATGCTATGGAGGGAAGCAATGTTTCCGGCTCTCCATGTGTGCACGTGTAACAGGATAGATCCCCATGAGTCCTCGAGTAGGTAGCGGTAGTTGATTGGTGAAACTCACTCCTCAAAGCTAAAAGTCCAATAACAGCTCCACCAAGACAGACGTTCTCTGGCGCAGAGGTGTCGCGATGTTTTTCAGAGTGGGAGCCTGGGGTTCGAATCCATTCTCCGCCCCTTTGGGTTAGTTACTATACCGGTCACACACACACACACACACACACACACACACACACACACGCACGCACGCACGGATATGGAAAGCCGTTTTAACATTTAATCAAAACAATTGATATCAAGGTTTTTTAAATTTTGATAT
>CABFOS010028313.1:12457-23530 GCA_900660315.1 Diretmoides pauciradiatus
GTAGTATAGCACTGTAGCATGTAGTATAGCACCGTAGCATGTAGCATAGCACCGTAGCATGTAGTATAGCACTGTAGCATGTAGCATAGCACCGTAGCATGTAGCATAGCACCGTAGCATGTAGCATAGCACTGTAGCATGTAGCATAGCACCGTAGAATGTAGCATAGCATCGTAGCATGTAGCATAGCACCGTAGCATAGCATCGTAGCATGTAGTATAGGGCTGTGCATCTTCATCACTGAGGCCGATGCGATGCACATCTCGATGCATTGCCAACGATCTGATACATTAAAGATACATATGAAGCAACTACCAATGCGATAAGAAGTAAAACTCAGTTCATTTTCGTGTATCAACTCCCACGTTCAGCAAATAAAAAAACTCTACTTTGTAAAATACTAATCGTGTTATCAATACTTATTCAGACGACGGCGCTACAATTATGAATTGACATGCAGCAGAGCAGAGAAGCAGTGTCAGGTTTCACTTACTTCAAAATAATTTCATTTCATTTGAATTTCTTTATCTCTGGAATGAGATGTGAATGAGTTTGACGAGTCAGCTGATCGATGGTCAGCATGTTGATCGGCAGGTAGTGGTCCGCCCAATCTGATTAGAATTTAGACTGGGTCTAGACCAGACTAGGTCTAGACCTAGTATGTGGCTGGACCATGTGCACTCTCCCTCGGAGAGCTGTTTTCCATTCCTAGGCACATGCATCACATTGAATACATCACAACGGCAAAAGATGTCAAGCTGCTCACTGTCACGGTACAGCCAAAAAGCATAAAACGGTTGACGAAATTAAAGAACGGCTTTTTTTTATTGCTAAGTCAAATTTGAACTTGACATTTTTCCTTCCACCTTCTCGCTCCTCATAGCTTATAGAAGGACAGCAGCAGAGAAACTAAACCCAAAGGAGACGAAGCGTTGATTGGAGATATTTCACTCTCGTAAACAACAATGAATCAACTAGTGATGGAACGGGCGGTGATACTTCTGTTTCCTGTAACGTCTGTTTCAGACCAGAGGGCAAATATTTCAATCAGCTCAGTGGCACCGAAACGAGGGTCTGAAATCTGCGGTGTGATTCGGTCCGGTAGATGCCGGTCGTACAGGAACGGTTTCGGTACCCAACCCTACTACTCTTTGCTGCCACTTGCTTTCCCCGTAACATTAGCTGCCGCCGTGGCCGCATAAGTCCCTCTTTTTTCACCTCATTTATCAACACATCACAATTATTAGGCCTTTTAAAGAAACATTGGACACTCAGCTGCTGTGACATTTTGCGATGGTACAGCTAGTGATATAAAGCTAGACAAAAAGGGTGATTCATTCATCATGCATGATATCAACGACAAGATTAGACAATAGCTCATTAAAGCCCCACTATGTAGTTTTCACAGTTTTGTGCGCTTTAGTGGCCACTAAAGGCCACTAGAGCAAGTTGAAGCGCAACACTGCTGTCGTAAAACACAACTGTCGTAAAACACACAGAGCGCTGTTGCCGGTACCGGCTGACGCCGTGTATTTGTTTACAACAAAGACTAAAGAAGCACTAAGGAGGAGCAATGTCGACCGGCTAGGTATAGTAATATTACCGGTATAGGTATAGTAATGTTAACTGGCTTCTCCTTATCCAAAAGCTCGTGTTTGCCGTAAAGCAGAACGTACGAGTGTGGGACCCGCGGTCAAAAGTTAGATAGTCTAAGTGCCACCGGGACCCTCTGTGGTAATGGGAGAGATGCCATTCTCACTGTAATAATCCAGCACACCAATAGATAGACTTTGAAACTGATATTTTAAGGTGAAAAAACTACAAAGTATTGCTTTAATGCCAACACACTGCCGCCAACTGGACAGGGGTGTAAATTACGCCCTCGGTGTTAATCTGTCAAAATGACGGACAACCTCCAGATTTCCCCATCATTGGTAAAAAAAATTCAATCAATGACAGAAAATATTCTGTTAACATGGCCCCTGCTCAGAGGCACATTATACTGAAAGACATTTCACAGAAAGAGCAGCTTGACCTAATATTTTGTCAATTTGTGTATGTATGTGTGTGTGTGTTATATATAAATATATATAAGGGCTGCTCGATATATAGTTTAACTATCCTCATCGCGTTGTGCGATGTCAAGTGCGGCAAATTAACTCAAAACACGTCATGCTACAACATTTTTGCTGCTTGATACAAAAGGAAAACTCATACGATTCTCATTTTCCATGACTAATCTACAACAGAATCTGTCTGATAGAACATGATTTACTCTGATTTAAGGTTCTTGGATACACAGAGTTTGTTATTAGTGACATGCAGGCTCTGCATGCACAGAGAACCCAGAGTTTCCCGCCGTCTATGAATCGCCGCCCACCTGCGCTGACATAAAGAAAACGAATCCACGTTATGAAATAAAACCTCAGAAACCTTCAGGTAGAAAAGAAAAAAGGCAGAGATGCTGCAAAGGACATACAGTACATTTACTGTGTGACTATTGTTTAGACCAAATTAATTGATCTAAAAACGTGAGATAGCGTCAGGATCTGTCACAGCTCAGCAGATGACAGTGGTTGATTGGTTGGTCTACCTGTAGCACCACGGTAATTAACCGAAGTATCGAGTCGCAATGTCGGGGAAAAGGCAGAAAAGAGTTTTATGTTTTTTTCCAGATGGGAAATGAAGGAAAAGATCCAACCAGACAAAACCAACTGGGGATGTTGAACAAGTTACCGTACAGGAGGACACGAGCAGCGCTGCTCCTCAAGCTGCTGACTGACGCCCACAATGACTTAACTTGACCTCTGGAATAAGAAGCGAAACTGCCAGAGGTGGGAATTAATCAAGTAGATTATTATTTATTTTTTTGGGGGGGGATAAAACAATGATTATTGTTGACAGTTTGCACTTATACTTTTATTTATGTAAATATGATCTACCGAATCTACCGAACACCCCCTCCCCCCCAGAATGATGAATCCTTTCCAAATAGAGCTTTTCAATGTCAGCTTTTTCCAATATCATGCAGCCCTAATATATATCCACTAAAACAAAAAAAGGACCACAGAGAATGTAAAATATTCCAAAATAAGACAAAAAATGGGAACAAATAAGAAACTGAGTAGAAATTAAAGTGGATTTCTTCCAGTGCACTGTGGGATTGGGGGCGGGCCCTTTCCCCACAGATCAGGTTTCTTGTACAGTCAGGAAATGCTATTAACCCCTAGTGGTTCACCTATTTCAGAGGAGGTTCTACTCCTCATGACCCCATGTAAGACACATCAAAGACGAAGCCAATCCCTCAATGCTATTAATACAACTACTCATCCTGTATCACCTTCAAAATAAAATAAAAGGCTCAATGTAACTATGACTGAATTATCAACCAGCTATAGAAGCTTTATTGTAGACGGTCATGTATAGTATGAATCATGGTGTTACTTTCCCCCTCACACATGGAGGATGAATGGTAATGAAAGGCTTTTGTTGTGCCGCCCAGAGTCCCAGATTTCAATCTACTACAACAAAAGGAAATATTCCTTACTCAGACCGGGGGAAATCTACTTGTGTCTATTCAAGGCAATGCAATCCTTTTCTTGGTACATTCTTTAAACCTTACCGCCAGCTTTTTTTTTCAACTGGACCCCATTTTCCCACCATTTTCCATCATACCGATAGATTAAAGTCAACTGCTTGGCCGTAGAGAGATACTTGGGTCTTGCTTGCCAGGGTGCTTGGCTCTCCAACGCTAACCCAAAGCACTTCTTTTTTCAAAATAATGACACTCACTCTGTAATGAGACGTGTATATATTCAATTTTCAGCAATCGATGTGTTGGAAAAGACATGCTTTAAAGGATAACTTTGGTATTTTTCAACCTGGATCCTATTTTCCCATGGTTGTGTGTCTACGTGACTCATGGGAACAAGAATTTTTGAAATTGGTCCAGCATTGATCAAGTCCGTAGCTGCTAGCGGTTAGTGCTTAGCTTAGAGAATCCGTCTGAAACGAGAGGCTTCGGGGCAAGTGCATAGTCCTCTAAAAGCTTTTTTTTTTTTTGCCCCTGAGGAGGCTCCGATTGTTTGTTATAAGTGTCTGACAGGATCCCGGCAGAGAAATAAAACATTTTTCTTTACCTTTCGCTTGATCCGTTCTGTTGTTAATGTGTTAGCATCCACTTGTAGCACAACTAGCCACAACAAAGCTGCAACAAGAGGTCTCACTCCTCACAAAAGAAAAACGTTTGTCATGAGGATGATTTCTGAGACTACTTTCTGTAAAGTACTAGTAAGTAAATATGAACTAAACAGCACTACTGAAATACCATAATAACGTCACTTACAACGACTGTGCACCTCTGTATGCCATTTTCAAATTCAAAACAATAGTAAGAGTGCAGGTTGAACACGTGACACACACCGACAGCAGCCTCCAAAATAACTAGTGGACAATACAAGCCGTGACTGGACGAGCCTCCGGCTTTGGGTTTGCTGTTTTTGTGGTTATATGTTGAATCTTCAGGATCCACGGTAAGAGATGTAAGCTCTAAAGTTGTTCAATGACTCCTCTCATCCAGACATTTCACATTTCTCTCTCTGGCCCTTGGGAAGAAGGCTTGGGGCCACCAGGACGTTCTGATTGGCCCGGGCTAGGAGTCGATTAATCGTTTGGCCGATTGATCGGTTTTCAGGGTTCATACACATTTTGACCAATGGATTTCCATGACTTTTCCATGACTTTAAACCAAATTTGTGTCCTTTTATTTTGAAAAGACTTTTCAAAATAAAAGTCCTGAGCAAGTGTTCAGCAAGGTCGGGATCCTATATGACAAGCAGAGTCTTTCTGGAGAGAATGCAGACAAGCTCCGTTTCCTGCGTTATATCAGACTACTCAACTGAGTTACTGACTTTGAGGAGGAAAACTAAAAAATAATAATAATAATAATTTACATACTAGATTTTTTACGGTAAGTTTTATGTTCAGTTCCAGATTTATATATTTATTTAGGTATTTATTACTTTGACTTAGATGTTCAGCAGTTATCTTATCCAGTTTCTAATAAAGTCAAAGATTGTTCATTTCTGACAGTGTAAAAAAAAAAAGTATTTTTCCTGCTCCAAACTATCGTTATTATATCGGCCTTTAAAAGATCCACTATCGGTCGACCTCTAGTCCGGTTTCTACAAATCACTAGCCACATTTTCTATTATTAATCTTATTGACTGCCTTCATTTTGACACTTCAGCACAACTGACCTTCCCTAACGTATCTGTGTATTTACTGGTGTAACTGGTGATGACTATTGTAAGAGGTGGACGTTTCTGACTGTGTAGTGTCTATCCTGAGCACACTGAGACGAACTCCTGGCAATGTTGGTTGATACGGCAATAAACAACTATTCCACATCTAATCGTGACACTTCAAGCGTTCATAAAGTTCCTGACCATCTGCAAAACTTGGAATTGGCGGAGTGATACAATCTTGGCAGAAACGCGTGGAGACACAACTGTAGAATCCTTAGCAACACCATCAAACAGAGCATCGTTACCCGGCGCAGACTGTCAGAAGTGAATGGTGAGCTAGCTTAAGAGGCATGCTGCTGCTGGGTGACCCGGCTTTGTTTACCCTACTGCTGGCCCTCTGGCTGAGGCAGATGCCCTCTATCTCGAGCTGATACAAGACATTCCTCAGCTGCCGGGACCGAGAACCGTGCTACTCCGCTTCCTCAGCAACAGCAAAAAAAAACACAAACACTGACACTCTTGTTCATTTCTGCTGGGGAATTTGGTGGAGGAAAAGGCTTGACAACCTTGCAACCCAATCCAGGCCAGGACAGCGCTGCAAACAAAGGTGACTCTGACAAAGCAGTCAGACACACACCCCTCCGTTCCTTCTGGTCAGGCTTTCAAAGCCTAACAAAGCCAAAATACTCACCCCCGTTCTGGATCCAAGGCTATCGCCCTCGGCTGATCCAGCTCTTGCCAAAAGAGAACTTTTCGCAAAGATCCATTGAGCTCCGCCACCTCGATCCGGTTGGTTTCTGAGTCTGTCCAGTAAAGTTTACTACCTAGCCAGTCACAGGCTAGTCCGTCTGGGGAGGCCAGTCCCGACACCACCACAGTCTGGACCGCGCTGCCCCCCGATTGGTTGAAAACCGTGCGTTTGATAGCCTCCTCGCTGACATCGCTCCAGTAGATGAGGCCCTGAGAGTAGACGTAGTCCACGGCAGCAGCATCCTCTAGCCCTCCCACCACCACGGTGGCGTTGGCCTTCCCGTGTCCCCCGTCCACAAGCCGTAGGTCGCGTCGGTTTGCATACAACAGTAGCGGCACTCCTGGAAAAGACCGAGAGAAACACACATTATTCAAAACTGTTGATCATATGCTGAAAGAAAAAACAACCTCACATGTTGATGCAAGTCAATTAATGAAGAAGAATGACTTTTCCCCAAGGGGCAATTCAATGATGCCTGCTACAGACTTCAACGGGCCATTTTTGGATCAGAACTTGGAACAACTTTAAGCAAAAGGCCTTGTTAAGATTAGTCTGAGTCCTGCGAACTCAGTTCAACTTTATTGTCATTATACTATCCTGGAGCACATGTCAAACACAGTGTAATGAAAAATGCACGGGAGGTGAGAACTGGGACATATGCTACCTCTGCTGGATCTCGGCAGTACGCCCAACCCCAATTTGACACATCAACCACTACATGTCATCAGATCAGTAGCGAGGTCACCCCGAGCCCCATGCTCCGGCGGACTGAGTTTTTCTTTCCACTGGGGGGGAATTTCCTTGCCCAAATATTTAGAAATTCACAGAACATCAAAACCTTGTACTGAAGTTATTCCCAGCTTACTACTCAACTTTGCCAAACATACATATAAGGAAACATGCTTTTTGGGACACACTCTGGCCATTGAAGCAAGACTTGGTTAAAACCTAGCATGTGTCTGGACCCGGGGCTGTAGTCGAGACCGCCTTGGTCGAGTCCGAGTCCAGATGGTATTTTAGATTTCAGATTGTATTTATTGACTAAAATAGAAGGGAGGTTTCTAAAGACATTTCAACCAAATCATCATGTTTTGAGGCAGCTTGTAGTCCCGGAGAAATGTTGAAAATTCTCGACTGACAGCTGTATTTTATTTTGAAAAACATTTTTTTTGTTGTTTTTTAAGTTGTCATTTCTGGCTTTTCTGGGTTACTTTTCTGAAAACAGAACTCTTTCCCCCCCACATTTTTAACAGCGCATCTCGAGAAAAACTCCCGAGAGTACCAAAATAAAACTTCTCCCAAGGGCCAGGACAGACAGACAGACAGACAGACAGACAGGCAGACAGGCAGGATGGAGAGTTCACGGCTTTATTCACACATCACCGTATTAAATATAAATGACCCTGTGTCAACCACTGCTTTCCCGCAGCGTCTCTCCCGGCCGGGGACGATGGTCCACCTCAATGTTTGTTTTGCTCTGTAGTCACTTTCATCACGCGTGCGAACATCACGTGTGCACAAGTTGACCAATGGTGTAACTTCATCACTCAGCTACTCACAGACTTTCACGTTTATAATGCTGGCCCGGCCAAAAATCCTTGTTTTTTTTAACCAAAAGTAAGCAGGAGCTTTCATTCTCTTTGAGGTATGACCATGCATTTAATCGCTAGAATGTGAGCTTCAAAATTAAAGCTACAGTGCGTAACTTTTTTATGTGAAAATACAAGCGCCTTATCAGTCTGGTTCATGAAGTGGAACACAGAAGACTGGCGCCTCCCCCTTCATAGAGCCGCTATATATTCACTCCCTTCACCCCTATGAAGTTTTGGAGTCGGTAGGTCCACTGACAAGAAAGCACAGGAAGTCACGAATCCAAACTTACCAGCCGAACGCACACAGCTACGACGCAGCAGTGAGCGAGCTAGCACCTCGGCTATCGCTACAGAAAGCTAAGAGGACTGAAGTCTTCAAAAATCGCTGCCACTAGGGGCCGCCAACAATAGATAGGTACATAACGCGGGTTGAACTCATATTTGGAAGCTTATTTACCAATTTTAGACATTCTTAAAACTTTGAGAAATTTTTTTTGCTCACAAGAAATACATAATATTCCCATTCTCCATTAATGTAAATTGTACCTTGAATTTAATCCAAACAATTCCCAGTATTGTAGGTCACTAACTGTTTGCCCTCTGGCCAGAGATGCTGGTGGATTCTGCAAAGTCACTGTTGTCATTGATTTTTAGAACAAACAGGACAGTCCAAAGAAAGTTTAGTCAACTGCTAATGTAGACAAAGTTACAAGCAAATATTTACCAACATTTGGCTGTTTGCTCATTCTACTTTCCCGCCTGTGATACCAAGCAGACTGATTTGAGACAGCAACAACTATATGTTGGTTGTATAACTTACTGAATAACGGACAAAAGTCTGAAGCCACGCACAACCCTAATATTAAAAACATGAAAAGTCAAACTAAAAATCTGACCATGATTCAGACATAGATTATAGACGGATAAATGATGAGGATAAATGAACTATAGATAATAAATAACTATAGACCTATTTACACTACACCTGTGTAATAAAAACTAGGGATGGACCAATATGAAAATTGTGGCAGATACCGATGAACATTGTTAACATTATCATCGCTGTTATGGCCGATAGCGACATTTACCAATGTCGATATGATCTGTATAGAAACAAGTTTCTATGTTAATCAAATATTGTACATACTGAAAAACAAATGTAAACACTGTGAATTTGTAACAATTATTGTCTTTCTTTATTTCCAAAACAAAGCCCATAAATGATAGATTTACCACAGTTTCCTGGCTAGACGGAAATAATCATCGGTTGTTCCCATCGGACCAGTTTTGCTCACTAAACCGATACCGATATATTAAAAAATGACTAACATCGGCCGATACCATTATGATTGCCGCTATATCGTGCACCCCTAATAAAAACTATCTATACAGTCACTAATAACAGTCAATACGAGCCTCTTACGCTACTATGACAGCAGAAGTAAGAGCAGTGGAACTAACTAGCCTGTTGCACTGTTACAGATATAGAAATAGAAATTGTGTTTAGCAGTTATTGTTTTTGTTTCTGCACTTCCACTTTAGCACTAATTCTGCTCTTAGATGTTTTTCAGAAAGGAGATGCGCTTGACTAGTAGTTCTCTTGACTACCTATGTTGAATGCACTTATTGTAAGTTGCTTTGGATAAAAGTGTCTTCTAAATGACTATAATGTAATGTAATAGAAATACAAAAAGTTGCTCAAATCAAACCAATCCAAATCACACTGAACCATTTCAATAGCTCTCACCAAATCGGTGACCCCTTAACTAAACTAACTAACTTGAGTGTTAACCAATGTGAAGAAAAAAGATACAGCATACTGCATATGCATTATTTTCTTAGATGACTGGTCCAGCACAAGCACCAGTCATTTTCTAGGAAAACTAGACCACTACACTGCTTTCCCTTACCCCAATATGGCTCCCAGATGTCTCCACCTCGCCTCAGAGACAAATGATTAATACCATGCTGCATCCTGCATCAACACAGCTTTGTCATACTGGTGACAAAATGGCTTTTGGGAGCATTAAACACATACAGCAAAACATCCCACATCTTAGCAGCACTTCCGGAAGATCACAACTATTCTGCCTTTGTTTTGAAACTGAAGTTTGCTGTCTTTGCATGGCTGACACTCCAGTTTGGACATCCCCCTCAGTCTATCTTCTATCTATCTTCTTCATGAAATCATAGTTAGACATGCATCACTTTGAGCTATATCATTTGACACTAACACAACACTAAGTTAATAAGTGTGTCCAGTATCTCCATTTTACAAACAGCAGGCAGACTCTTCGTACAAAACACATGGGAGAGCCGCTTACTCAGGTAGAATAAGAACCTAAGGAGCTGCAAGTTTTGTCTCCATTTTGATTGAGTTTCTACTTGATGTTATACCACCTTAGATAGAATCAATAGATCAATTCACTCTGAGCAACACGACAACACAGACCACGGTCGAATAAAGACGTGAGCAAGGGGGGAAATGGGGATTGGGCCTATGCAGAAAAGTAAAGTTAGAATGAGCTAGCTGGCTGCTAGCTGGCTGCTAGCTAGCATCACACACAACATGCAGGAGCTATCAGCTGCCCAAGCTTGATCAATGGATGGTGCACCGATATGAGGATATATACATGTGTTGTTTTGTGTGTATTGTCTGTGAGAAGTCCCTGGTTAATGATCTAACGTGATCTACCTGGTTCAACACAGCTAGGCAGCTAGCTAGCTTAAGACTAACATGAATGACTTGTGCTAACTGGCTAAGTGCTTGAATCCTAACGCAGTTTTAAAGCTATTTCCCCAAAACAAACCAAAAGTCAACTAGTGGAAGTGAACTAGTGAAAGTGAACGCTAGCTGATACCTAAAGTGTCTTAACCGTGTTGTGAAGTGAGAGTAACCACCGAGAAGTCTCTGGTTTGTCCCAGCTAGCACAAGACCTGTGGTTTCAGAGAGAGAGAGAGAGGGAGAGAGATAGATAGCTGCTAACGTTACCTCGCTGCTCGGAACAAATCAAACCCCAGACTGGGGCCTTGGACCCGCGGTGGTTCATGCAAGATATTCTCCCCCCTCCACCACTGTTTAGTTTTACCCACTCACACATCTGGAGGCGACACACGAACTTTAGTCGAAACGAAAAACAGCGTGAAAAAGCTCGATGGAAAACTCACCTCGTATGAGAACACAGAAACTACACAACAACAGAGTCCGTAGCACGACACCCATCTTTCTGCCCCTTCTTCTCGGCCCTGCCGCTTCTTCTTCTTCAGCGGAACACTCCCATCGCTGCGGCTCTGATCGCTGGTGCAGAATTGCGGGTTTCCGACGACACTTTTGGTGAGAATCTAACGCGTCTCATCAGATGATTCTCTCTTCCATCCTGGCTCGCTTAGCTACTAGCTGCGTTGGTTCAACTCTCTCACATTGTCCTGCAGGATCCGTCTCCTTCCGCTGGGAGGAAACACCCCCCCCCCTGCTTGGCTCTAA
>CABFOS010028322.1:0-11294 GCA_900660315.1 Diretmoides pauciradiatus
AGCGGAGTATCTTACTGTATCTTACTGCTGAGTATCACTGTTTCCTACCTCCTCCACCTACAGACACTTAACTGCACAATCCTGCACTGTGCACTCCTGCAATTTCCAACTGAATAACTGTAAATATGTTCATTATTTTACATTTTATATATTTTTTATATTTTTTTATTTTTTATTTGCTTATCTCTACTATTTTTATTTCTATTCTACTCTTTTTTTTTACAAATTTATACTGTTTTGTGTAGCACCAAAAAATACCAAAACAAATTCCTTGTATGTGAGTATAGGGGTATAGGGGTATAGGGGGGGTAGTTTTGGAATACCAGACTCTACTGTTGATCCTTCTAGAGGTGTCGTCAGCCTAATCCAATGAAACATCTATGACAGGCGGTGCCTTGATAACTCCATAATCTAAACGATGTATGCACTCAAACAAGGGATAACTACATCATGTCCTGAGTATTGGTAACTATTTACAGTAGCTGCATCAAAATTACAGGATGTACTAAACCTGTCACAATCACAATTCATGATACAATGGTAAATGAAAACAAAAGCAGGTGTTGCGGAGGATGGGGATTTACTTTACAGGGTGTACAGTAAATCTCAACCACAATCTCTGAATGTGAGAGACAGAGAGAGCAAAGGGAGAGGGGGGAGTGGCCGAGATAGACAGAGATGGAGTCAGGCTGAGAACGAAGGTGAAAGGTACAGAATGCAAACGTGGGGAGGAAATTGCAGGCTGAGGTAAGAAAGGAGAATCAGGTGCCAGGGTGAGTCGGCTGGCAGTCACAGATGTGCCTGAAGGAGGTGTTATTACCTGGGATACAATATCAGGCTCTTGTCATCTCGCGTCTGGACTAACTGCAGCTTGCCTGGTGTTCAACTGCCCCATGTTCTCCCATACAACTTGAATGAATGAATGAAATTTTATTTTTGAACATGAGATCAAACAATAAAAGCATTTCCAGAAGGAAGAAGCAGAAGGAAGAAGCTGTTGCTTATGTTTTCCTACTACCCCTGTTATACATCATAATTTTTTGTTAACATGGTTACTGTTTGTTTTATCAAAGTATGATCATTTCTCCAAATAAGAAACTCTTAGTTTATCGGAAGAAGATGGTTCTGGAAATAAAAAACAGGATATACTCAAAATAAAATACAAGAAAATACTGGAAAAGAAAAGAAAATGCAGACTATATATTAGTGAAACAGACAGACAAAAAGATGAAGTGCAACCTCTTAATTGTTATAGTTTTCTATTGTAATTTAAAAAGAATATTTTCTCTGTTCTCTATTCTGGCTCCCTGTAGCAGCTCGCATCCAGTTTAAGACTCTGGTGCTACTGTAGTCTACCAGGCTAGTCAAGAGTAGTTCTCTTGACTACCTATGTTGAATGCACTTATTGTAAGTCGATTTGGTTAAAAACGTCTGATAAATGACTGTAATGTAATATACATGATATGTATGATGATAATAGATGAGCTACCTCAATCAAAGATGTGGGCAATAGGAATAGAGGAGCATGTCCTTTTAGCCTTTTTGACCATTACAGCAGCAGAAGTTAAAGGGAACGAGAGTAAGAAATTAGTAAGTAAGTATGAAGATGCAGAAAAGCTTTGGGACACAGAGAGTAGAAATACGGGTCCAGAGGCAGTTATGGATGTACAGTCGATAGAGAGATAGAGAATAGGCGAGGGAGAGAAATCGAAAAGGGCACAAGAGAGCAGGAGCAAGAGAGTGGGACAGAGAGAAAGAGGAGTGACAATGAAGAATGGAGGCAGTTAAAGATATCTGGTGAGCGATCTGTTATTACAGAAGGGGGGAGACAAACAGCTTCTTTTTACAGAGAAATAAAGACACTCATCAATTTAAATCGGCAGGGTTCCTGGACCTCACCTTTTCTCTGTCACATGCTGGGTGGTGGAGGCGTGTTCCACCCTCCTCTTGTCCATTCATCACGCAGAGGAAGGAGACACCCCTCCAGGGGCATCCTGGGTAATCTTGCGTGGCCGGAAACGTGGCAATGGTGAGCGGATGGCGGCAGGACCCTTTGTTATTTACTGCTCACTTAGCCCCTCTGCCCCACGACACACACACAATTTATGAGGACAATCGTCAGGCCCGCTGCGCTCCATTGGAGCATTCCCTGATGGATGTAGAGAGAACCGGGAGAGGAGAGGGGGCAGAGAGAGTGGGAAAGAGAACTGGATTGGGCGAGGGGTGTCTTACAATCTCCATTACTGTAAATTAAATCGATCATTGAGCTTCATTAGACATAGAGTCAATTATAGAATGTAGTGCATGCAAATATTGTACGACGATGAATAATGAAGACAATGGTTTATCCTGAACACAGTACACTGTGAGGTCATTTCAGGTATGTTAATGAGCACGTGTGCAGAGGTTTGGCGGCCTGAACATTTCAGAAAATGCACGGTTGGGTGATAATGGTCTCCTCTCTCGCTAGAAGAGATGTGAGCGGTGCTACATGCTCATATGTTTTCAAAATGCCACTGACGCACCAAATGTCACCAGAATGTCAGCTCTTCCTGTGTCTGTTATTTCACCAGATTCATTTGAACACATATCTCTGCTCTCTGCCTAAGACGCACCTCTTGCACCCTATCAGCACGTCTCCAACCCTCACCTCTCCTGTCCCCTCGCTCTGTGTTGTTGCTATGGCAGAACACGTATCTTCAATCATAACAATCCATTAAAATAATCACTGATAACAAGTTCATTTTCATAAAGAGGCGGGAGAGTGGGATTAATGAGCTTAACCCTACTTATGTTCCATTCATTCTGTGCTGTAAATCAATAATCCAGTAATAATGTTCTTCAGTGGGGCAGCAGAGCCGCAGCGGCAGCATCCCCTCTCTCTCCCTGAGATATCTGAGCCGCCCTATCTCCTTTGTTCTCTATAAAGTTGCCTTTTGGGACAGTCAGGACCAAACACATATATTTTTAGTCTTTTCTACACAGTCTGGTGTGAAACAACACTGGGGATGGGTGAATCTCCAAGAGGCGGCAGAGAGAGCACACACAGAGGGGGAGGGCACAGCGAGACAAAGGTGGAAAGCAAAGGAGAGGAGAGGAGGAGTGATGGGACTGAGAGAGCCTGGGAGAACATGAAAAGCACAGGAGGAGGCGGGAGGGAACACATGGAGGTGGAGGGGTTGACCGGTTTGTTCTACATTTATATTGGTGTCTTACATTTTACCACACTCTCCTCTTTGTGCATCACCTCACGTTCTTTCTGTCCTTCTTGTTTCGGTCATGGATCCTTTACTCATTCATTTCATTTTCAGTGGCAATGTTCAATTTTGTCGGACAAAGCTATCGGGTCAGAGGCAAGTTGCACTCTTACGCACCTGCTTTTCATCTCTAATTATATGTAGTTATATGAAAGCAGTAGGTTACAGTCAAAGCGTTTCATGGACATTTCAAAATGACAGCATGTCGTGCACAGTTGGACTACTGGGAACTTGCAGCGTGCAACCAAACTCCGGCTGTTAGCATTCAAAAGTCTCATTCTTACCTTTAAAGTCTGTTGACAATGGAAACATTCAAACATTTAAAAGTTGACACCGGTGACATGACAGTGACAGATGACACAAGCAACCAACTCTAACAAAGAATCTAAATATGTGACATGGACCCTGTTTTTCCCTGTCGTCGTGGCGACATGGGCATGAAGCGACATATTTAGGTAGAGGTGACTTTACTTCACTTTACAACACTTGAGGGAATCCTTTTCTATCATATAGCTGTTTATACCAAAGAGTTATATACTCCCATATACGCTCATAATCTTCGCCTCATATTAAAAAAAATACTTCTCTGGAAAAATGAAATATGCTGTAGAAAACCTTTAACATCTCTCAGTTACATACTGGCCACATCTACATTTTCTTTACTTTGTAGTGTGCCTGTACAGAGTCACCATGCGGTCTTTGTTCCAGCCTCTAGTGAGATTTGGACGGTGAAGTTTGATAGCTAATGAAGCGTGTCCCCTGGTGTATATAGTGCTGCTCAACCCTGGCTGGAGGGGACGAGGGCGGAGCTGGGTGCCGAGCGGGGTTAATTTGAAATGTGTTGGAAGCATCAGGATACAGAAAGCCTCTCCTAGCCCCAGCTGGCTGCACCTCCCCTCTCCTCCATCCCAGCTCTGGCTGCTCACAGCCCCAGGACGCACTGGGGGAGTGGTAAGAGAGAGAGAGCTGGCAACCTCTGCTGCCCATGTGCCAGCGCCGAGTCCCAACACTGCACTGCCAGCATCAGCAGCAATCTCTGCAACGGCTCTCAGAACAGAGGGTAATAGACCACAACATAACCTGACATAGCATTAATTCAGTTAATGTACACAAGTGTTAATGCAACAGCAACTGGTAGGAACGTCGTCTCTTTCTGTCCTTTCCCCGTTTTTATAATACACGACCACCATGTCAAGTCAACTGTCAAAGCATATCAGGTCCCTGCTGCTGGAGTGTTGCCCTCCGGTCCATAAGTGTTAGCTGACACAGCCTCTACCAATCCTCAGGTGCTGTGTTTACAGTCAAATAGAGAAGGGAAGGCAATCTCATACCAGGATGCAGCTTACTCAGGTGGACTGAATGTGAGAAAATATGGGAGATTCACCTCTCAAATGTATTTTCCCTTACACATTATGCACATCAAGTAGATTAGCGAGGAATTTTTACTGCTATTATATAACACTAAAATGGGCATGAACTGTGGAGGATTCTGCAGTATAATTGGAAGCTTCAATGGAGGATAACTATCTTTCATGCTATGAATTCATACAGCAGATAAAGTAAACCCAGCAACTTAAGAGTGCAACATGAGTTCAGCACTCCCAGATGAGTGGGGGGATAAGACGAGTAGTAAGAATGAAGACACACCAGAGGCCATCTGCATATGTTATTATTGCACAGACTGTCGTCTTACTCTAAATCCCAACAGTGGGAAAGCATCCAGCAATCAGAGCACATATGGCTGGCGAGCGGCGCGTGTATTATCCTTCAAATGTAGGTTAATGAATTCAGGAGCAGGCTGTGCTCATGAGCATCATATCTTTAACACCCTGACAGACACACCTGCCAATCTGTGGCTAGGCTGTCTGTGGGTGTGTATGTGGGGGGGGGTGCTAGCCTGTTGGGTGACAGCACCGCCAGAGACGCTGGGACACCCAGGGCAAGCCCATTCATCAGCTACCATCAGGAGCTAATGAAACACACAGAGATAGTGATTAAGACATAGACACCTACTACAGCAGCCACCCATGCTCAATGCATTAATCACAGACACTTTCTGTGTGTGTGCGTGTGTGTGTTGGAGGGGTATATGTTGTGCATGTGTATTTCTTAGTGGGGTGGCTGCTGCATGTGTGGAAAAAGTGCTGTCGTCCTTTCTGTGTTTGCCCTTGGATATGGTCCATCACCTTTGTGGCTCTGCCAGTAAAACACACTGGGCATGGGCCGAACATTAATACAAGATGCTGTTCTCCCGCTGATCATTAACTCGAGGTGTTAATTGATTAATTAAACCTGGCTGACAATGAGTTAACACCAGATACCCTAAACTACATTCTGTCTCGGAAAGGCTTGATCTGTCTACTCAGCAAATGAATAACACAGCCGATTACTCATTGTCGCCGGGTTATATATAGGCTTGTCATATGAACTTGGGGGTGGGGAGCCACAGCACCTCGTCCACAAGTCCCAGACAATGTTGCAGCATTAAGGTGCAGTGCTACAAATCGGTTCAGATGACGTCCAAACGCCATCTGGGATGTAATCGTCAGAGAAGCGGCACACTGTTTATGACAGACCCAAGATGAAGTTTTAATACCCGGTTTTATTACCTAACAAATGAAGACAGGCTGAAGGTGATTATTTATATCTATTAATTAAGTTAATTAAGATGGGAGGATTTGCTTCCCGCGCCCCTGTTGTTAATTACATCTATGTCTACAATGCAGACTAGGTGCCGTAAATACAGATGTCATCTCAGCACAGCTACTGGTAGGGATTAGCTCAGCAAGTGTGTGTGTGTGTGTCCATGCACAGGTTTATATATCAGTGTCACCAATAGTAACATCATTCAGCCTATTCGCTTATTGAATTAAATGTTATAGTTATGAAAAGTAAGGCACCATGAATTAGAATTTACTCTGAATTGAGTGAAAGAGGAGGCGGAGCTCCCACGACTGGAACAGGTAGTAGTTTGAAATAGAAATAGTGTGGTTGAAGTAAGGGCGTGGAGGAGTCGGGGTCGATATCAAGTCTTTCGCCGTGAACAAATCTTCATTTTTCTTATTTGACAATGACTAAAACAACCAAAGATGTTTTTCTTACCTAACCATAACCATAACCAAAGTAGTTTGATTTGATGTTGGTGCATGCACAGTGATAGGTTCATGCCCTGCAAAGATAGTGTACAATTCAAGGGTGCTTACAGTAGGTTGTCATGGGATATGTACAACCGCTGTTGTGAGAACATGTTGCAGTAGTGTAGTGCAGAGTTTGTCCCTCACATGAAAGAAGCTGGGGCAGACTATCAACGAGTTCTTCAAATTAAATATGTGTAATCCCTAGAAATGAAGAAGACATTTTATCTCATTGTGTTCTGTGTGTCTTTGTCCCAGTGGTTCAACTTGCTGAGTGAGCAAACTATCTCCCTTCCCTGCTCTATCTCTGTCCCTTCACCCGACTTGCTTCTGTTGCTGCAAATGGGACGCTGACCAAGGGGTCTGCACTACAAGCAGCAGATTAAAGGATTACCATTAATTAGATGTCAGGGACGGAGAGGGGCTTTGCCTGTCTTGGCCATGATACAATATCTGTTAATCTGCCGCGCTCCTGGATAAAAAGAAATCACTCCATTGACAGAAAAAATAGGAAAAGAGGTAGGGGTTCTAGGACAGAGTTGAAAACAAGGGGGAAATAGGTAAAGGAGTGATAGGGGATTGGACGAAGGGATGAAAGAGGTGGGAAAAAAGAAAATTTGCTTGTGGTCCTCTTGAACGTACATTAAGCATGTCCTGTGGAAAGAGAAGGAGGTGGACATAATAGGAGGGATGAGAGGGTAAGAGAGACCAAAAGGAAGCAACAATGAGTTAATAACAGAGGGATCTAGGGCGAACCAAAGGACAGATGAGGGGTGAAGTGGTTGGGGGCTGACTGAGAGAGAGAAACACTGAGCACAGGACAAACAGAACAAAACACCTTTTCTTTGGTCGGGTTGCTCAAATTGGCCAAATATTTCTGACTGAACGACATTTGTCCATTTCATCTGTCAACTGTCCTGCATCACTGCGACTGTAGGATTGTCCAGGGTGAAAAATGAGCAGCTGCACATTTCAGATATAGTGTTCCTTTGTAAGCAAGTGTCATTTGTAATTGAGGGCTTGGTCGGATGGATGGCAGGTATGCCAGGGGATTGACAGGTGATTGGTCAGAGTTTGATAAGGCACTGGCCCATAATAGAAGTCCTGACCCTGCTTTCAGTGCTATTAACCCAAGCCAGATAGACTGACTTGACTTCATCTTTCTTTGACAGGGGGTTTGGTACTGTGCCCCAGGCCAGGAGAGGACAGGCCATCAGGGTCATGTAAAACCCCTTCTATACCTACCAGATAACCCGCACCCTGTGGGCATCCTGACTTCAGCTATTGTCATCCCAGTGTGGAATGATCCCTGGCAGTGCGCCTGCAGCTGTACAGCTTGCTCTAGCATGCTCACCCAAGAAAGTATACCAGACATCATCATTTATAAGAAACTATCTGCAAAGTGAGTTTGATCTAACAACATACAACCGTGCATTTTGTGTGTTGGCTTGGTTGGACGCCTGAAGGCAGGTGCGAATTCTTGTCGCACTCGCTGCATTCGTGTCGCGTCCGGTGTAAATTTGAGTTGTGAAGGGGTAATTGATGGAGGAAGGCTGCGACATCATTTTCTTATGGCCAGGCATGGGGCACTCCCTCTATTTGAGGAGAGGGACTCTGGGCACCCCTATGAGCCCCTCTCGCCTGAGACGCTAATTACTTTGGGGACCTGGAGAATTCAAAGGATTTAGATAGAGGGGGGGGAGAATTTCCAATTTACTGCACCACTTGATGTTTGTCTTCGTTTGTGGTATGACTTGCGCTTTGGAAAGCAAACACACAAAGTGCACATTTGTGCCTCCAGATAAAAGTGAAACATTATTAGAACGCTGTCAGCTCTGTGTTTATCCCGGGGGAGTGTGTGTGTGGGGGTAATAATCTCCTGGACAAACACACTGTAACCTCACCCCCTACTCTGTCAGGGCTATCTTCATCTCACAAAGCCCAACCCCTGCCTGCCCGCCGGCCGCCACCGACATCACTGCTCATGCCGCAGAGCCACAGGCCCAAATCTTTTGCACTGGGAATAAATTACTTTTGAAAGTTTAAAGACAGAGCCATCAGTTTCATTTCTTGATTGAGTCGTATCTCATTCACTTTTATCACGGGGTTGTTTAGACATTTACACAGACCTGTGAAAAATTCAATAATCAGTTCACAGTTGAGGAAACGTTGCGCATAAGAATCTGGATATGACATCTAAGAGGCCTGAAGAAGTCTCCAGTCAACCAGGCTGATGAACCGATTACAAGCAAATAATCGTTTCAGTCCCTCTGCTTGTATTGTCAAAATTCTGTAATAAAATGTGAATAATAACACATAAAAACGGCCACATTCATTTTTCATTAGTTTCTAGCTTAGATTACATTTTTGCCTGATTGTGAATAGTCCCATGTGGACGGTGGAAGGTGCTGTCTAAACAGTTTAAAACATGGCTTCCCGGACAACAGAGCCTCTGAAGCATGATAATCAGAATCACGTTTTGGTTATGAGGTCAACCGACAATAATTGCCTGCAGGTTGGTCAATTAACACCTTTTCCCCTTGGATCTGTGTGCACATGTTTATATTGCACCTCTCTCTAGTGGCTGTGGGAGCTGTTTATTCTATTCCATATATCACTTAGTCATTATGTATTATAGAAATGCAAATCAGATATCACAAATATTAACATATCGGCCTAAAAGAGGAGTGCGTGTTTCATTCTTATTCAGTGTGATACGCTCGTGGAATTACGAGGCCGCCATACCTATAAAATCTTAATTTGAGAGGTTACACTGCTGCCAACTAAAAGCTATAAAGAAGCTCAATGGTGAAATGAGGATTTGCTGGAGAAAAAAAGAATGTGTGATTTAGTTGTCATCAGCAGAGCGCCCCCTCCACATACGCACAGACCCATGACCAATAAAATGAGAATGAGAGAAAATGGATGGTAAACTTTCCATCATCTCCATTCTTTCCTATTTAACAACGGGATATTTTGCGTTTGCTCTGAGTGGCGGAGAGACCAGTAAAGCCACAGTGTTTTACAGCCTCCCCCAGCTCAGTGTTGACAAAGATTGGGCACCAGAGAGGCGTGCTAGAAAGTCACAAAGTCATGCAGGACAGAGAGTGTGGGTTTGGAGAGTGATCCGATCCTTCACTGACAGAATTTGTTAATATTTTAAGCCATTAACGCCACAGATTCACATTTTAATTGAGCGAAGGTGTCAAACAGCACAGCCCTCCAGAGCGGCTGATGTGGTCTAAGTATGTGACTGTGTGTGTCTACGCGAGTTTGTTTGTGTGTGTGTGTGTGTGTGTGTGTGTGTGCGCCTTGGTCGGAGCCTAGTCTGTGTGGGAGTGTGACAGACAGAATGAGACCTCTCAGTGGAGGGTGTTAGAGAGACAATCAATACTGCTCACTAAGGTGTGTGACCACAGCCCTCTCTTGTTATGCTCAGGAAGGGAGGCTGGCGCTGAATCGGGCTCAGGAAAAGCCAGGGGAATATAGACACACACCGAGAGAGGCCCCCTGACGCTGTCTTTTTTATGATATGTGACAAAATAATTAGTCCATATAGAACCCCTGAAAACATCTCCCTCAGGTGTATTATACCTGTGTATCTTTTCTGCGGAGGAGTACCGCTATATTCTTGTTTTCTTAGATGTCAATTCAAAGGCACCTCCATTTTAAATGCGATAATGTTCAAGACAATAGGAAGGTATTTCTAGATACACTATACTATACCCACAAAGACACGGAGTGATCAAACCAAAACACAAAGAAAACGATACCTACAGCATATAGTGACATTGAAACATATATCCATTGCCACACAGTGGTGACTATTATTTGCTAATCAGAGTCCCAAAGGTGCTTTTGGATTAAATATAACTGAAAATAATGGGCATATTTTTAAAATTTGATAATGCAACCCAATCCTTCTGGACAGCATTTTCTTGGACCTGGACTCTGGGACAGTTCTGTTGAGCTATCCCTGATCCCCATCCATTTTTATGCATGCTGCCAGTAAGCTGTGCCAAAGTGCTGATAGCCCTCATTAGAAAAGCAGGATCCAGGAAAGAGTCCAACTAATGCCTGCCCACACTGAGACAATGATAGTGCAGGATCTCCGCAGGAGATTTGAAGGTCAACAGGAAAAAACAGGTTGTTACAAATAGCAAACAGAGGCCTATGAAAATGTGACCATTAAAATGGAATATCTCGTGCTGCCGTAGACTAAGATAAAGGGGAGTGAGTGAGGATGTTTTGTCATGCTTGTTAATGCAGAATGAATTTGACTGCAGAAGGAAACAGACATGCTGATGGAGGTGACGTGTGTGCATGTGTATCCAGGTGAAGCCACAGAGATTTCCATGTCAGCAGAGCCAATTTGTCCACAGAGAGCATTGCACTGCACTGTAAAATGTACACTGAAAGTGAAAGTGTAGAATGTTTGCCATAGATTAGGACAAAGTACAGAAATTCTAACAAGTCATTCATTATCCAATGATACCCAAGATAATTCTATCTACAGAGTCCACAAAAGCCAACATTTATCCAGCCCTCAGGGCAATGCCTGGGGAGCGTTGGCTCTGAGCCGGCTGGAATACGGGTCACATCTCATCTCCCTCATCCTCCGGCAAAACTACACATCCTCATTTCCACCATTTCCACGTGTCACCAATACCTCTTCTCCTGCTATGACTACATTTATCCCCATACTCTCTCTCTCTCTCTCTCTCTCTCTCTCTCTCTCTCTCTCTCTCTCTCTCTCTCTCTCTCTCTCTCTATCTCTCTCTCTCTCTCTCTTTCTTTCTTTCTTTCAATCACCCCCCCACACACACACACACACACACCCAGCTCACATGAAAGCCTTCTCTCTCCTGCAGTTCTTTGTGAAAGCTCTGGGGTGCTGCAGGTG
>CABFOS010028339.1:1640-13901 GCA_900660315.1 Diretmoides pauciradiatus
ATGGGTAAAAGGCCCAAACGTTGTACAGGTCCTGTAGCTGGTTTTGTTTTAAGACTCCATTCTCTATTGGTGTGTGTGTGTGTGTGTGTGTGTGTGTGTGTGTGTGTGTGTGTGTGTGTGTGTGTGTGTGTGTGTGTGTGTGTGCTGAGTTCTCACTGCTTAAAGGATAATTTCGGTCATTTTCAATGTGGACTTTATTTTCCCATGGCCGTGTGTCTATGTGACTGGTGGGGAAAAGATTTTTTGAAGTTGATCCAGTATTGAGGGAGCACTGTTTTTAGCGATTAGCGATTAGCGACTAATGTGGCTCTAATGTTGTCGCCAAAGGGCAAGTGTATAGTCTTCTTAAAGTTTTTTTTGCCACTGACAGGCTCCGATTGTTGTTCTAAGTGTCTGACAGGATCCCGACAGAGAAATAAACCACTTTTGTTTCGTGAAGAGTGAGATCTCTTCTCGCATATAGACCTATCTTGGATAGGGACTCGCTGTTGTTGTGGCTACTTGTGCTCCATGTGGATGCTAACACAATAACAACAGACCAGATCAAGCGAAAGATAAAGAAAAACATTTTATTTCTCTGTCAGGATCTTAAAAATGTGGAAAAATCTCAGCACACCCAAAGACAACAGGTGCGGGGGAGAAAGGCGCCACCCCAAGTTGCATATAAATCAAAAAAAGCTCCCGCACACTGTCTTACTCTCTATATTATTTTATTAAATCAACGCTTCGGTCAGTATGACCTTCATCAGGCATTTCATATTGCGTTGATTTAATAATATAATATAGAGAGTAAGACAGTGTGCGGGAGCTTTTTTTGATTTATATTTCTGTCAGGATCCTGTCAGACACTTATAACAACAATCGGAGCCTGTCAGTGGCAAAAAACAACAACAGACTTTTAGAAGACTCTACACTTGCCCCAAAGCCTCTCGTTTTAGACGGACTCGCTTAGCTAACCACTAACCGCTAGCACCTACAGACTACTGGACTCATTTCAAAAATTCTTGTTCCCATCAGTCACAAACCACACGGACATGAGGAAATAGAGTCCACATTGAAAATGACTGAAATGATCCTTTAAGCAAGGTGTGTGTGTGTTTCCCCTCTCTATCCAGCTCTTACCTTTCTTTTGTTTTTATGTGTTTGTCTGTTTTTAGCAACAAGTATACCAAGTCAAGCTGGAGGCTGGCAGCGTGTACGTGAAGCATGCAAGTCCTCTCTCCTTACAGCCCTTCCCTGCAGAGCCGAAGAGCCCAACAGCCTGAGCATCCTCAAGCCCTTCGTGGGACCAAAAATCCCCTGATCACGGAGCCTCCTGCCTGTAGCAACGCCTACTTTGGCTATTTTTAAGATTTATTCCACAAACCCAGCCCGTCCGAAACATTCCTGAGCCTTATCTATCATTTTCCCCAGACATTTTCCACTTGGATCATCGGGGAATGTTGTGAACGCAGGACGGTATCAAGAGGATCGTCTGAAGAGGACGCGACGTCATTGAATTGTTTTGAGATACTGAGAACTATCACTGGCATTAAAACGGAAAGTTGCACGCTTCCTGACTTGTCCTGATCAGACAGTAGCAATGGGGTTACCTCTGTCCACCATTAAGTACATTATTTTACTTTACACAACATATTATAGAAGCCCCCCCCTTTTTCTATCACTCATAGTACATCTATCCCTGACAACCTAAGCTCTAGCCATTACCTCACCAGAACCTTTGAAGTGAAGTCCACTTACCTCACGAAATCCAAATCCACCCAAGTGTATCTAAAAACTATTTTCAACTCTGTCGTACGATTAATCTACTTTCTATGTACTATCCACATGTCTGCATGGTGATGTTGTTGCACTTGTGTTTACTTGTTTGGAAATTGTTTCCAAATGTAGATAGAAGTGCTCCTATATGAGAGTTTTCCTAAATACAATGTGTGAATGCATGCTGCAAAAATCCCACTAGTATTTGCAGTGATGGAATATATATGCAGACATAGTGAAGTCCCCTGGGGTGCTGAGGATGTAAATGTCTTGTAAATGCACTGACAATGTACAAAGTGAATATTGGAGATGAGGAAAACCTTCATATTGATGGTACTATTTGATTCCTTAAGAAGACTGTCATGGATTTTCCCTGACAAGATGTGGTCCTCAGGTGTAGATGTGATTCATCGGGTGGCGTTTTTGTAATATTGTATTCCAAACTGAAGTACTGTAAAGTGTACTGAAAAAAGTTTTCTTTATTTCGGACATAAAACCGTCCATTCATTTCGAATGAGAGATACTGGTCTCTCTGTTACTATGTACTCCATAGTGTCTCCATCTGACAAATCTGCTGTCTGTATTTTACCTCAACTATTTCATTGTGGAAGTATAACGACAGTTTCACTTGGCCAGTATCTGACCTTACAAACACTTTTCAGTTGTCCTCCTCAACAAGAGTTACCTTCAAACAAGCAAGCAGTCAAACTTGTTGAGTTGTGGCCTTGAATAAATTTGGGCAGTTCTCCAGTAACGTCACTTAACAAATATTACCTAGACTGGTTCTACAGCAGCTTTGTCCCATCCTGAATTTCAGCTAGTAGAACACACAAGAAGGGCACTGCAATTACGATTGGTGGGAGTCACAGTGTGTAGAAGTCTCCATCAGTATTTTTCTCCACTCTTGGCCAGTGAACAGACAAGTTTGTCCTTTACTGACGCAATGGGACTGAAAAGACAGCAAAGTGTCAGAGAAGGTTCAGGACCTGAAATGCACTATTGACTCAAAGACCATTTTGGTTTTGTTTTGTGTGTGTGTGTGTGTGTGTGTGTGCACGTACACGTGCTTGTACAGTATGCACACAAGCACCATGTTCTTATTTCATGTGTTCCTCACTGGTGAGAACACACTACATTTTCTGTCCGACACACAGCAGTCAGCCAAGAAGGTGTCAGTGAAAGTGTGGCTCACCACTCTAGTTTTCCTCCCCCGCTGTGCGACTTTATTACAATAATATTTCCTTTGGCTCCAAATGTCTGTTGTGTACCCCAGGGACCTTGCTGTGTGTATTATAATTCATCACCTGCAGGGTAATGGACGCACACAATTGAGATGCAGCCATTGTGTGTTGGTAGAACCATCTTAATTTATGGTGTCCAGTATACTGCACAGACCAGGAGTGGTTTTCTCATCTTGAGAAGTCTGATGGATCCAAATATTGTGTTGTTCATCATATTACATCCACATGTTATTGTGATACATTAGGGAAACCAGCATTTTTGTCAGACATTTGGTATTCCTTGTATACAACATTTATTGTACTGTATATGCTCACCTTGAAGTATTTTTTTTTGGTTTTGTGGAACTATTTATATGCCATATATGCTATAGGTCTTTTTTTCTAAGCACATTTTTATTTAAAATACTTATCCATTGTTTGTATTCATATGTATACATGTATACATTCATTGTTGCAAATTGTGTTTATTGTTGTGAATTATGCAAAGTTTTCTTTAATTCCCAAATCATGGTATCACATATTTCAGTAACACTGTGGTTCAGTTGGATGATTATAAAATACTTCTTTTGTCTCGTACTCTGCAGTCATTAGAAACATAAAGTACATACACAAAGTGTCCTTTAATGCATAAATGAAATCAGGACATAACGTTCACCCAAAAGGTTTACAGAATGTTTTATTTACAGTTCCTTGATCGCATATTTATAGTAGATTTCATACAATACACAATTTACACATTAAAACTGAATTCAGAGATAAAGAGATGGGCAACACCATGCAATAGTTAATATAAGGGTTTATAGAGCATTCTCAGGAGTCAATTTATATCATGTATTTATTGGAGCCCAGGGTGGGTTCCTTCCTGGAGCACAGTGGCAAATATACAACTTGTTAATATTCTCCTTTTAAAATCCAGACAATGGTGGAAAGGTCCAAGGATGAGCTCAATAAGTTATGGTCTCCCTGAGACCATCCAGACAGTACAGGAGAGAGACGACTGATGAATCTGTTCATGGTAAAGGAACATTTAAACTCTTGAGAACCGTGTGCTTTTGTATTTCATTCATATAATGTTGGTGATAGCATTTCTTTGGACTATTATTTGGAATTTTGTCAGTGATATTTCTTGAAAAATAAGGTGAAATTTTGAAAACAAATGATCTTCACAGATACATTATTCTCATTTCAAACATTACTTACAAAATGTAAACCTAAGATATGCTGATAAACTAATCAATTAAAAAACAACATGAAAACAAAGTTTGTTAGAATCAATGTTTTAAATCTCATTTTTGAAGGAACAGCAAATAACAAAAGTACATATGAAATGGTGTGATGAACACTTAACATTTATAATACATTATAACCTGAAACCATTCAGCACCAAATCTTTTTGGCATCAACATTACTTTTCATTAAAAATCAGAATCTTAGCAATGTATTTGTTGTCTCTTGGATTTGCTTTCTCTCTCTAGATTACAGGAGAAATTGTTTAAGCTCCATCATTTGTCCATTATTTATTTGATTCTAAGGTCTTATTATTCCAGAACTTATTAAACCAAACATTCACAATGGTTCTTTAATCTTCTTCATCAGAAGACAAAGGGGCTGTTTGCATAGCATGCAAGGCCTTACATAATGGTTAACTTAGGCTATTAGTGTTACCTTGTCCTTCAAACTCCCCCGATAGCTTCTCATGAATACACCAATTCTCCTGTCAAAGCAGTCTCCTCCTGAAACCTGCATTCTTCCATGTGCGACCACTTTTGAAGCCTGAGATTCTGTAAGTGATGGAGTGTAAGGCCAAAGACCACTAATATTGCTTTGCTTTTTCCCTTTTCCAAACAGCTCTCGCCCAAATTATCAGAATCCATCACTAGATAATCTCGCTCCTCTTTCTCTTGATGTCTTTGGTCTAACATTTCCTCCAGTTGCTCTACAGCTGTCGGACCTCCATAACTGACCTCACACACCATTGCATTTTAACAGGACTTATCTCGCCCCACACCTGGATTCAATTATTGTCATCTTCCACACAGCTTGGATGTTATATCTGCAGCAGGAAGATGTTTGTTTTCATCTAGACATCTGAACTCTTTACTTGAGGAGGGCCCAACAGGCCTGTGATTAGAGAGGTCATTGATAATGGCTACGGTGCTGTGAATTGTCACTGTGTCTCTTTGTTTTGAGTTGGAGTATACTGTGCACCGTTTATAATGGAATGAGATTGTTATCTAAAGTGTTTGAGGGCCAAGTACAAGTATAGAGTTACAGTATATGGTTTCCATTTACATGACTCCACATAGTTTGGGCCTCTTCTAGCACATGCTAAGCAATGAATCTGTTGCACATTGGAAATGAATGTAATTGAGTTGAAGTGGAGAGTTGAAAACACCTCGACGACTGAGTTAACTTTACAGTCGGCTGAGGCTGTAGGCCATTTTGATTGTTAACATGTTTGACCACAGTTCTCTTGGGCTCATTTTAGAGTTGTACACTCAACTTCATCCTTTGTATCCTGGAAATGAACTTGTTTGGCTGTTTGTGAAAGTCAGGGTCAAAGTTCTCAAGTGTGCATGTAATTTATTTCCTAATTAACAGCAGGCTGACTTGCCATCCCTCCCTGGTTGCTCCATGGACCATAGTCACCCTCATTTGTGTTTGGATTAGTTCAGCTCGAGAAGCTTCCTCCATGGGTCTGCAGGGACCCACAAGCGCCCATTTTGGAGATAAACAAGTTTGAAGCTATTATCAGAGGGTGAAGTTTCTTCCTATTACCAACTCCAATTAAAACAGTGCTCTTTAATGGCCTACCACTCACTACTGTAATGACAAATCACTAGGTCACATCTAAAGCTTGCAGGCAAAGTGGGGAAATACCAGTTCACTGAGTCAGAAATATACTTTCACACTAAGAGGATCTATGGAAATTGGTCCAGTAAACTCAGAGGTGTGTCCGCATTTAATCTATGAACGGTAATCTACAAATTCCTCTCTGAAGCTGAAAAAGATTAGAGTGCACTAATTGTAAAATCTACATGCAGCAAAATATGAAAAGGTTATTAGAGTTTATGCAGTGTGGACACTGTAGAAGAATGATTACATAGCAATTAAATTATTTTCTGAAAATCACTTAAGTTCAAATAAATCCTATACAAGATCCCATACAAATACATAAGTCACACTACCTGCCACATTTACGGAGGGAGTTGCCTTCCTCCTTCACCAGCAGCATCCTTTCTGTACTATATTAGTTTGTCACATGCAATGATCTGCAAGGATTCTCAAGTTAAAATTGTGCATGGTTATTGCACTTCAAGATACAAAGACATCACTACCACACCCAACAACAACACACCAACAACAACAACAACAAAGTCAATTTAGCCTCTGAATCAGCCTCACTTATATTTTCCGAGCGGAGAATGGGAGAATGGGGAACGGAGCAATGTATGAAGTGAAGTCTTGTTGCATGAAGCGCTAATGTGGAATGTGCAGGTGACAACAGGAAATTGTGTCATACCTTAGAATCTACTACTTTGTTTTTAGGTTACCTACCGCAGGATATGTTTAGTCTACTGGTGAGATCCGTTTTGTTAAGGGACGCTTGTCTTGGCAAAGGCCTTGGTCTAAGTAGGTGTGGGAGGAAGTTTGGCTGAATCACAGTTGGCAATGTGGCATGCTAATTAAAAAAAAAGTTAAGAAGCATGACTGAAATACGTCTTCTGTTCCATAGGCAGCACGTCTCACCCCACTGCACCCAGTGTGTCTCTCTTAAATATGTCGCCCAGAGAGTTTCCCAGTTTGTAGAAAAAGGGCTCAGTGTCTGCTGCAGACAACAAGGACCCCTTTTCTTCTTCCCTCTGATCTTGAAGGGGGCGTATGAGTTCAATGGAAGTAGTAAGAGGAAGTATGGAAAGCAATGACCAATTATGAAGTGTTTGGGGCTTTTGGTGGCTTTTTGGCTTTTCAGTTACTGTAGGTTTCGTGTTATGTCAAGCGTTAAGAGACGTCAGCGAAAACACCCATCACCACTAATGTGGAACGCCACAAATCCGAACACTAAAAGTTGCGTTCTCAAAAAATCATTCTTTTCATACAGAAAGTCTTACTAAAGCCAATTAAATAGATGTCCATCACCAAATCAATACAAGCTAGTGATGCATGAAGGAATAAATGAATACTGTTGTTTATTGCCAAACCCTTCAAGTAAGTCTGAGACTCATGAATATTTTCAATTTAATTGTGCTTGTTGGTTTTGCAGAATTGCTGTCTGTTTTGTTATTTTCATTCAGGAGTGAGTTCATATCAACAACAGACTGACCAAGAATGAGTTTTACTTCCTTGACTTGATGCGATCGAATCAATCTCAACCCAAGACCTAGAAATGAAAAGAAAATATTACTTATTGTTATTGATATTACGATTAACACACACACACACACACATTACTCACAGGGGGCCCTAGGTTTTAATATTTGTCTCGACAGCTACGTAGTCTATGATACATTATCTCAACGTACCTCTCAGCAGATCTATTGGCGTTGTTGTGTGCGCATGGCTGCTCTCCTTCTGCTTGTAGAGCTGACTCTGCGACTCTGGGCCCTGCCCTGCTGCTCTGATGCATAGGCCACCACCTGGGTGGATGTTCTCTGCACCTGCAGACCTTCAGACTCTCTCATGTCTCTGGCCATTTGAGACAGCGTCTGGCCCGGGTTGGTCTGGAGACGCTGGAAGAGGCTTTCCCTGCTAATTTTCCTCTCTGGGCAGCTGAAGGTCAGGGCCACTCCAGAGTCTGACTTCATCTCCCTGGAGAAACCATCTGAGGTGCCGTCAAAGCAACGACCAATTGCAATCTCCTTGGCGACCCTGGGATTCTGGTCTGTGACTGTGTAGATGCCGTAGTTGTGTCCCAGAGGATCGACCGGGGCTAACATGCTAAATGCATGAGACTCGTTGTTTTGAACGACTGGTGGGTGCTTGATGAGGTATTCTTGTAGAAGGCTGTTGGTGGTGATTCTTCGACAGTTCCCCTGTGGAAGGACTGATATGAGTGATCTGTCCACCTGTGCTTGATCAAACAACATGCCACTGCATTTGAACTCCAGACAGGCTGCTGAGGTGTTGGCCTCTCTCATGTCCCGGGTGCTGCGTATATCTCTAATGCCATAAAGTTTGCCTTTGGTCTCACGGTGTGTTCCTCCCATGTTCTTTGACCTGACCATCACTTCCTTCTGCCCATGGATCTTCACCTTGATGAAGCAGGCCCTGAATTCCTGAGGGTTAGGCCACCAGGAGAGGTAATCTCCTGTCCAGGTCGTCAAATCATTCTCTTGGAAGGGAACAACATTATATTCATACTTGTCCTTTTCCACTCTGAAGAATCTGAAATGATTCGCATCAACAGGGGCATTCTCGCAGGCTATTAAACTCTTATACGGATATATTGGCCCATTGGTCTCGTCAACATTATTTGGGTTAGGCTTTGCCAAGTTGATTCTGAAAGCTGTTTTCTTCAGGGCTGGATCCTCATGGTCTGAGCGCTGGTAGTCTATTTTATCCAGATATGGCTGAGACACTCCAATGATGTTTGGATTCATCTTAGGGGAGGAGGGAGCAGCCTCCAGTTCTTCCCCACCCATGATTGCTGTGACATAGGCTGTGTAGGCATCATTCCTCTGTGCATCACAGAAAGCTGGTAAACAGGCCCCATTGGATCCAGTTATGACACTGTCAAAGCGGCCCCATGCCCTGGGATTAGAGGAGTATCCAGGTTTTGGTTCCAGGTTTATCAAGGTGATCACAACGCCTTCCAGCTGTTCAGTAGGAAGGAACTTGTCACTCATGTAGGACCGGACTTTGACATAGCAGCGTCGGTTTTCAGGCACATCCAGATTGAAAAGCCTACGTTCTCTGATCTCCATGTTGCCTATGAGGAATGTGCGCTCCTCTCGTTTGCTCCTTCCATGGCCACCAGTAGTTCTCTGGGTGTAGCTAAAGTCACTCTCCTCCTCCCAGACTCCTGTGTCTGGGTTTAAGGACCATAGTTTCATTTTGGGGATGTGCTCTTGCATTTTAACATGCTGTGTGTCAAGAAGGACTTGGACTGCTCCAGCTCCAAGGACATCCTTGTTGGTCTCATCTCTGAAGTCAACAGAGAACATGCCATAGGTCCTCAAAGGGAGCATATCACCCGCCTCATCCACAAAGTTGAGGTCGCCAGGGGCTGCAGCGGCTGTGGTGATGTTTCTAGGGTCGATGAATGTAACGCTGGCTTTCACAGTTCCTTCATAGATCTCTCCATTTTTCTTATGGAAGGAATTGGGAGGGATTATTAACTGACCTATGGGGTCCTCCCCTTTAATTTCCCCTAAGTTGATAGTGTTGGTTTCCCCAGCATTAATATCAATTGGTATCTGCTTGCGCATGACCTTCACATCATGGTAGATGGATCCACCCTTTTTGTCAAAAATGAACACTTTAGGAGTGTCAATGAAAGTCTGTGTGGGGTCAACAAAATTGACCACTAATCTCTTCGTGTCTGAGGTAATGTGTAACGTGAAACCTCCTTGGTATCCAGTGGTGCCCACTCTTTCTTTACCAATGTAGATGTGCCCAAAACGCAGAGGCTCATTATTGTCTGCTGTGACCACTCTGCCACGAACCAGCAAAGTAGGCTCCACGCACTTCTTACAGCTGCACTCTGTCACAGCCCGGATAGGCAGGTTGTAGCTCCCACAGTCAATGATCCGACTTTCCATACTTTGGACCCCACAGCAGAACCCAGCTCCATCCTTGCACCGCATATCAAAGTCCAGGGAGCCAGCGCATTTGTTTTGCGGGCAGCGGCCAGCATTGTAGTACATGGAGTTAGTCCCAGGTTGAACACAATCCATCGGCAGTCTGACGAGGTGGGTCTCAGGGGTGGAATGACATGTGGCTGTTCCTTTTGCTGTGGATTACAAGATTCATTTTAAGTTAGTGTATAAGTTTATGCTTACAAAAGATAAGTTTAAAATGTGCTGGGTCATTTGATACAATATACTATGTAGCTTTATGCCTGTATAAACATTTAAGCGAAAGGCTTAACTCAATGTGAACATATTGGCACTTTTTGCTTTGGTTGTACAAAATAATTTTGTACAAAAATGTTGTACATACATTGATTTGAAAAGTCCAACTTCAGACTGGTCCTAACCTCTCAAATCGAAACAATCACATACTAAAATGTAAATGGAATAACAAGTATCCAGAATAAACAAGCAACTTGTTGTTAAACAAGCAAACTGTTGAGAACTTCATAAAATGTTGTTTCCCTGTCTTTCACTTTTTCCTTTGCACACACACACACGCACGCACGCACGCACACACACACACACACACACACAATGTCTGAATGGCCTGAGAACACCTACGATTGTCCGTGTTAGACTGTGAAACATTCATGATGCAATTAGACATTAGAGATTTATTTACTAACGACCCAGAACTGGGAAGAAAGAATTATTGTTCACCCAGGCATTGGCAAAATAATTAATGTGCATGATATCATGGTTTGGGTTTACCATCCAGTTAAACTCTCCATCTCCCAAATACGTTGATAATTGCAGACAGATGGAGCTGTCTGATTTGCATGAAATGTCCTTATTGCACAGTGTGGCTTTACCAAGACCACCTTGAATTTCCTTTGCAAATAAAACATTTAGCTTCAAGTCACCTGAATAAACGGGAGTTAACAAACTAATGTAAAAGTGTGAAAAAGGAAATCACACTGGGCCCATGGAGCGAGGTAGGTTCGTCATCCTGCCCTGAGGCCCAGGTGGTGTGCTAGGGCGATATCTCAAGCTATAATGACCTGGGTGGGGGTGGGGGGTCCTGAAGAAGCCTGGGGATGATTGCTTTAGCACACTCCCATGCAGACCCTTTTTTAAATCTGTATCTTGGCTAACAAGCACCTGGGGAATATAAGAAATGTGTATCTCTCCCACGCGGATATGGAAATGTTTACTTGTCTGACCGTCGACTAGGTGAGAAAAAAAAAGGAACAGAATTTATCGACAATCTCGGATTTCTGGAGAGGTTTGGTTTTGAGTTTTACAGTGTACGGGGCCATCTCTCACAGTAAAGAATCTGTGTTTAGAAAGGAGTAGGTTCAACCAATGTAAACACCATAAAAACGGATTGCTCCACATGCAGCCAGACTGCGGGAGCCCTGACATGTTATGTTCCTATCCTTCTTCGATTCCTCCTTCAGTCCATTAGCTGACTTTCTTCTCTCTCATAGGACATGGTGGTGGTGTTTGAATCCTGTAAGCGTATAGACTTATATAGACATGGATCACTTGGTTGGACCTTAGTGCTGGCGTTCCTATGAAAGTGTACATTCAATATCCATGGCAGCTGCATTTTATATTATGAAATTCATCGTGTCTGTTTTTTTCAGTGGTTTTACTTCAAAGTTTTCACTAAGATTTTCACTAAATATATCATTGTTGAATACATTAATATAACCACAGAGCCCCTCTGAGCTGTGTGCTGCCTTTTATTGCTATAATTTATACCCTGATGGCAGAATATGGTACATAATTTACCAGTGTATCCGCTGGAAGACAGTTTTACAAGTCTCATCAACTCTGAAAACTCCCAACTCACACCAAATAAAGAAGATAGATCATTGGGTCTACTGTTTTGACCACAACATTCACGTTGTTTTTGACATTAGAATGTGCCCTCGCAAGTAGCTTCAAACCAATATTAGGTATGAGGTCATTCCTAAGCATAGCATCTTTAACCTAACTAAGTTTATTTACAGAACTGTATTGGCATTGAGAGGTAGTAGCTTTACTATACATACCAACAACAGTAAGGAAGGCGGGAGAGGACTTGATGCTGCCCGCGGGGCTGCTGGCTTTGCAGTGGTAGTGTCCTGCCTGCTCAGGCTTCAGGTCTCTCAGTACAAGGTCCTCTTCATACTTATGCACTTTCCTGTCCAGCAGAGTCCCATTGTGGTACCTGGATGGAAGAAACATGATCAGGAGGTAAAGAGAAAGAGAGAGAGAGAGAGAGAGACACACACACACACACGCACGCACGCACACACGCGCACACACACACACAGCTCAACTCGGGTCCAAACTTTTGGTCTGCTACTTTTCCTCATCTGCTATTTCAAATGTTAGTAGAAATGGGCAATGTGCATCAAAGTGTATCTTATAAATTGTAAATACTTGCTCATCAAATGTATCAAAATAAATTGCGAAAT
>CABFOS010028352.1:0-10186 GCA_900660315.1 Diretmoides pauciradiatus
GATTGACTGGCGTCCAGTCCAGGGTGTACCCTGCCTTTGCTCTATGACAGCTGGGATATGCTCCAGCGCCCCCCGCGACCCTCTGTGGAGGATTAAGCGGTAGATAATGGATGGATTATTATTATTATTATTATTATTATTATTATTATTATTATTATTATTATTATTATTATTATTATTATTATTATTATTATTATTATTATTATGATTATTGTTATTATTGTTATTATTGTTATGATGATTATTATTATTATTATTATTATTATTATTATTATTATCTCCATATCAAAAACAAACTAACAGTCATTCACAAATAAGGCCAACTAGAGCTTTACAATGTTTGCCCACACTGGCTATAAAAGAGGGCTTTGTACTGTATGAAATAGTGGGTTGCTTACATTAGTTCACTCTACTTATCAATAATTAATGAAATTCACTGTTGCATATTAAGCGCACTGAAATTTATTAGGATTCCTGAGAATGATCGGTGCAATAATTTGGACCCATATTCCATCACTGCAGCTGTGGGGAACATGAGGTAGACTTTGTTAATAGAAAGTCTTTTCACGGCCTCAGTGTGATAACATGATACTGTATCAATGAAAAATGTACCCACTGTGTCTTAGTCACGGGCAGCGATGAGCCAATTTACTCAAACATTTACACTATCTGCAATTTCCCCCTAACAATCCTTCTCTGGCCGTGACAACAGCAGCTGTGTTACTTTTCGCTGTTATATTTGTTGTATTGTTCATATTAATTCATTATAATAGTTTGTTCTTTTGAGGAAAAACAACACAGATGTTAGATTTCATTCCCATACTTCTCAGTTCTACAGTTTACTTTTCCCATAGCCCCAGAATGGTTAATAGACACACAGTGCTGAATCACTTCACATCTGCTGCTACTGTTCAACCAACCGATTTCCCCCCAGTTCATCTTATCTTATGTTACATCCGCTGCTCTGATCTGTCCGTGTTGCATGCGATTGGCTCTTTGTTTATGCGAATGCACTTTGAATGCGGATTGACAGAGTGATTTGATCACCATCTTTGTGAGACTCATCCAGGATTGCCAATGTTTGATTATATGAGGGCAGTCATCACAAATACAGCCTGGCAATGCTGAACCTGGCATATCAATCAAGCAACACATAATACTAATACTAATACTGATATTATGTTTACAAGGTGATCACCGATAATTGCCTTTGGCCATGTGAAAACGATTGTGGTGGCACTGGTTTTCACATGATCACAAACCTCTTCTTCTTCTTCTCCATTCAATACATCTACTGATGATTTCTGCATCAAAATATTCCTTTAGCATCTCTGTCAGCTTCCCTCTTGCCTCCTTGTTGCTCCATCCCCCCTCCCCTTCCTTTTCCCTCCTCTTTTCTCTCTCTCCATTCCTCTGTCAAAGACTTTAAACGGATTGGGTTGAGCAGTGCAGGGTAAATCGAATTAATGGTACAACACAACAACAAGAAAGAGGCAATGTAGCGAAAGAGACAAAAGACAGGGGCAATTTACCTCAGGGCGATTAACCGTTCCCATGCCCACTTCTCCTCTTGTGCGACAAACAAAAATGCATCGTTTAAAATGAATCCCTGGTCTGTAAGCCTGAGTGCGTCTGCACAAAACCAACTGTGCACAATTAATTACCACAAGCTTCAAAACACACAACGGGCTCAGAGGTAATATATATTTAGCATTCAATATCCTTTAATATGCAATCTAAATAAAGCCCAGTTTGACTTGAGGGATACACTGACTACATCTGAGGGTACAGAAACAAAGAGCAGCTGACAGCCCTCACATACACAGACTATCTAAATCCTTGTCACGTTTGACACAATATCCTGCCACGGGTCGCCAGCCAGTCAGGAGAACGTCCTGCCAACTTCCCTGCCAACTTCTCCCTCTGCTGTGCCGGGCCTGGACACCTGGGACACCAGGCCAAACAACCAACCTTCAAACAACTGATGCCGTCTTTTCCCCGAGACATAGAGTCAGTTTGCTGTGATAGCAACCATTCGTTCTGTGTTCTACAGCCCCCAGTTCATTCATCAATATTAATACCTCTGATCTGTAAGAGGAAACGGTCTTTGTAATAGTCACACTTCAAAGATGTAGTTTGTGCCCCCTGTAGTAGTAGAAGACGGGGGGATCTTTGAAGATACATTTCCCTATCCCTTCCCTGTCCCCTATTCCCTTTAGCTGTGACGATGACGACGATGTTGGATGAGTTTTTAGTTTTCACAGGCTTCTGTTTTACTTTCATCTGAGCTTTGTCTATACAACTTTTGGGGTATTGTCCCTCTGTAAATCTTCAGCCTCTAATTCAAAATGTTCCTCTCTTATGATCCTTTTGCGTCTTAAGAATTGACGTTAGAGAGGCCCCATTCTTTAGTGGTTCACTGTGGAAAGATTTAAGATGCTTTTCAAAAAGTTAATCTTTGAATCAATTGTTTCCATATTAAACTTGATGCAGAGAGACAGGTTATTAAGGCCTTTCAACATAAGTAACATAAGTCACTGTTGGGCAGTTGGCGTTATATCTCCCTGTCATACCTGACTGGGCATTGGGTCAATCTCGTCTTCCTTTCTCTGTGGACTTGACGATAATAACATCCACGCCTTTTCTGAGTGCATTCATAGCTCTTAAGTTCATTTGTATCAGTTACTTGATTTTCTGGGTCCTCCTCTTGTGTTGCTGGAGTCTACATCATTCTCTACCACTCTGATAAAGTCACTTTTGATGTCGGAGAATATGTGACGGAAGATCAGAAGATGTTCTATTGAAATATTATCTCCAGAGAGTGAAATTAATCTAAAGAGCTCCGCTTTTAAGTCAAATGCTTTTTGTAGATACAGCCAAGAAATATAAATGTATATCTTTGTTCAGAATGCATCATCTCTGGATCTGATAGCTCTCTTTGTGACAGCCGGTTCTCTGATGTCTGGCGTTTTCATTTTGCTGCTTCATTTCTCTCTTGCCTCAGCGTCAGAGTCGTCAGTAAGAGTTGCAGAGGAACCACCAGAGGGATTGTCGGAAAACTGGACCGATTTTCACATTTGTCTTGGAGAGGCTGCTTTAGGGGGAACACTTTATCATCGTGATTGTCTCGGGCATATATCTCATACTTGCTAATCTTGATTTTATGCAGACTGTTTTATATTTCTCAATAGAACTGCTCACTTAGTTCTCTAAGGCATCCACACGTCCCTGTGTTGATGAGCTTTTAATGTTCTCTTTCAGCATTTTTACTTGAGTACTTTCTAGACTTTGAGGTCAAGCGAAGCTCTGTCCAAAATCTCACACCATTTTTAACCTTTACATATTCACTTGGAAAGAGTTTTGCCTTCTGTCTTCTGAATCTTTTTCAAAACTCAAAAATGTGACTGTTGTTGTTTGTGATTGTGTTTGAAAGTGTTCGGCTTTGTTACCGACGGTTGATAAGCGTCTACTTAGCTGGATGTCATGGGTCAGCCAAAACAATCTCAGTATTCTTTCAAATGGACATTGAGAGAAAGGTCACGTGTCAGCTATGGATATGACATGACACTGTCATTGACTTACTTCTGGCATTCCTCTATCCTTTAAAAAGTAGGATCAGCAACTCACCAACATCTCAGCAGCAGCACACATGCACCAAAGTCACTGACTTGTGTTGAGCCTTTGCCACAGAGACTGGAATGATGTTGGCACTGACAGACCGCGGCCCCAACCAAGTGGCCCAGATGGGTCTCTGGGACACAATTTGTCATCTGCTTGTTTTTGAATCTCTGAACCGTAGCAGCTGTACATTTCCAGACCAAATCTGCGACCTAGCTCAATAGTAGAGTAGTATAAGCTACCTCAACACAACAGATGTCAATATGTCATGGCATACTGAACACATTTTCCATTATGCTTAACAGTTAAATTGACTTTGTTTGTGAGTGACAGAAGAACATCTTTTCTGTTCTGGTATTGTATTGGAAAGCAAATTTATTTTTCAACAATTGATGATCATTCACTTCTCTTGCATATTGAGAAATAATGGGTATAATAGTATTTACAATAGCATGACAACAAATGCACTTGTAACCATGTCTACTAAATGTGGGCGTATTTTGCTACTATTCTGTTTGGATTTTTGTTTGTGATCAGAAAAAAACATTGTTTGATAATTTCTGTCAACCTGGATGTACTTATTAAAGGTGCTGTCTCCGCCGCTGCCTCTTCAGCAGCACTTAGAATTTTTTTTTGAATCCACCAACGGTCTAAGCAACGCCCCCTCCCCAATCAGAGACGGCCCCTGAAACCACGCCCCCACAACATGCACTGCAGAGACAACAACAATTTTAAACAGATGGGTCCTCCAATCAAAGGTGAAGGGCTCACATTGGATTGGTTGTCCCTTTTTTGGCCCCTGCTCCTCACACAGATGCTCAAATTACGTCATTGATGTGTCAAATATCTTATGTCACTGATTATTGTCGAATACTTTCCAGATATACGCAGAATTTTAAAATTTTGCCATAAATGAACCGGCGGAGATAGCACCTTTAAAGCTTTATTCATATTGTATGCGTACCCTTTTTGGACACTGCATGTCCCGGGCGAGACTGAGCAGCAGCTCGTGAGAGATTGGGTCCACCAAGTTGAGAAAAGCTGCATTTTTGTACAAAATGTCATTGAGAGATGTTCCCTGGAGTCCCAAGTCCTGTGAGAAGAGAAGAAGAAAAGGAAATTCATTGGTTAACTCTTCCTCAAACTAACAAAATTAATTTCAGACTGCATACTTAAAGCAACCACATACTTTTTTCATATCTTTCATCTCGCCCACTTACGATGCTGCAAGCTGATAACGTTTTATGATCAGATTTGTGTGCACAGAGGCAACACACAGCGGGGTGTGGGGGTATTAATTATGGCAGACGAGGGGTGTGTGTGTGTGTGTTGTGTGGTGGTTGAGCCGCTGGCTGGATGTGGGAGGGAATCAGACTGGTTCTCACTCTTTCTGGTGTCTGTGGAATCATGGTGCTCATTTTGCAGAGTTCAGCTGTAATATTGCCCACAGGGGGTTAAATAAGTTTAATGCGCTCCTGCTTTCGATCCTTCTGTCCTTATGAGCAGAGGGGTGTGCGATGTGCAGAGTGGTTTAATAAAACCATGAACCAGGACACATCCCCGCAGGTTGATGATACTTTGCATCATCTGCAGGCTGTTTCTATTTGCAGTGACAATGTAAGTATATTGAGGCAGAGGAAGCTGCATCTTGAGGTGATGCTCAGAGTGCCACCGTGTCAGCCTCAGCTACTGTTTGAGACGTAATGTTTTCAGACACTTCAAATAGACCCACCAGCATGTACCAACGTACCCAGCCACCCACACACACGCACACACACACACACACACACACACACACACACACACACACACACACAACAAGCGAACTGTAGGCAAGACATGAAGCTTAGCGAGTGAAAATGAAATATTCGCAGGATGAAAGGTTGGCAGTGAGTAGACGGTAAGCGGGAACTGAATTAAAACTCTTCCCCTCTTCTAAGCCACGGAGTTAGTTTATAACTCTGCTACCAACTATCCATAATATAAATTGTTAAGAGAGGAGGTGAGTTATACTGAGTTATACATAATGCACTGCCCTTTATCTTTCTCCTCTCACATAGTGTCTCAGTGATGTAACTGCTGGTTATTGTATGTCAACCATGGGAAGAACATCTTTCCACTGGTCGAGAAGCTCATCAGCGCCTTTGTGTTTTATGGTTAATAAACTCCTGAAAGCTGAAAGCCCACAGGAGTAAACGCTCATCGCTCTATATGAACTGAAAAGACATTGTAAAGCTGAAGAGAAGGCTGGAGGTTGAAGCTATGTAAAACATGCACAACGCGATGACAACCCACACACACACACACACACACACACACACACACGCACACATGCACACACACACACACACACACACACACACACACACACAGTGGAAGCAGAGAGGAAAACTCCCATCAGCACTTTCTCCTCCTCCAGCTTTCGTGTTGATTTATTACGGTGGAGCTCTGTGGGATTCCCTGATGCTGGGCTATCCTCCAGTCCAGCTCTCCCTTTAAAAAACCTCATTTAGTGGAGACTGTACCCTTAAAAGGAAGCATGGTGGAATCTTATGATTGTATGCAACATGGCAGTGCAACATGGCGGTGCAACATGGCGGTGCAACATGGCGGTGCAACATGGCGGTGCAACATGGCGGTGCAACATGGCAGTGCAACATGGCGGTGCAACATGGCGGTGCAACATGGCAGTGCAACATGGCGGTGCAACATGGCAGTGCAACATGGCGGTGCAACATGGCGGTGCAACATGGCGGTGCAACATGGCGGTGCAACATGGCGGTGCAACATGGCGGTGCAACATGGCGGTGCAAAATGGCGGACCTGTTCCCTATGTAGATATAAAGGACTCATTCTAAGGTAACAAAAATGTTATTTTCATGGGATTATACACTAATTATAACTTGTGAACATTATTAATATTACATTTCTGCCAAGTCCGTTCTGCTTAGATGCCACTAAATTCTACACACTGTACCTTTAACTAATCATATTTTGTAATCCTCACAGAGATGTCATCCCATGGATTAATTGACTGATTCCCACAGCATGAGACACTTTCCATTTTGTCACTGACACCATATCCGCTACATCTCTGTTTGACTTGTGTCTTCAGAGCCAACTAAATAAGTCTCTGATGTCTGCTTTGTCACAGAGGTCACTGTGAATAGAGCGATCAGAGCTCTGAATCTGAAGACATCATCCCACGTCCACAGCTCATCACAATCCAATTAAATGTGCTGCAGAGTGCAGTACAGTAAATCCAGTCCTGAAGTCTTCTGTTACAGTGTAAGAAACATATCACTGTTGCCAGTCGAAGACCTTGTAGCTCCAGTTTGGCTGATTTGCATGTTCTTTTACAGGTTGAGAAAATGTTTATGTATGTAATCCCATGTGATTACTTATGTAACCATGTCAAAACCCAAGGTACTGTATGAAGTCAAAACTGTGTGGCTGTCATGCACAAAAATAAGGCTGTTTTTCTGTTTACTGAAAGGTTAACGCTTCAGAGATACACGGTATTCCCCCAGCAGCAGCAGCAGCAATGCTTTGGAAGGACTATCTGAAAAGTAGGACGAGGCAGATATGTCATCTTGCTTGCATGAGACATAAGAAATGATATGTTCTTGAGCAAAGCGCTGTACAGCAGCAGCAGCAGCAGCAGCAGCATCTTGACTGATTCAATATACTGGGAAAGGAAATCTTTGTTGGGCAATCAATTGGTTATCTAAAAGGGTAAATTGCACCTATTAAGCTCACATCTCCATTAATCCTGCAGCATGTTTGATCTCCAGCACCATTAAGGGGAAAACTTGACTCCTCTTCTATTGAACCATTTCCCAGTCAGTGATTCTCCTTCTCCTCCGTCGTCTCACCCCTCACAACTATACTATTACAATATTATAATACCATATAATAGCTATCAGCTGAATGATAATATAATATGCCTCACAAATAATATAAAATTTGAAATGGCAGTAGCTTGAATTATAGTTGTACTGATATTCAATAGACTGGTTTGGCCCTCCTACAGATGCTCCTACTGTACATATGGACACATATCAAAACTAAATTATAATACAAACTGGAAGCCTTGTACATAAATTATAGATATAGATACAGTAAAGATAAAGATCTATACCAGCTATACACTTAACACCAAAACCTCGCAGTATGTTTTCATGCCATCACAAAATGAAGACATTAAAGACATATTATTATTATTATTATTATTATTATTATTATTATTATTATTGTTGTATTATTATTTATGTAGTATTTATTTACATTAAAGTGTGGCAGGTTTTTACAGAGGTGTCATGTAACAAGTAATGTTGAATAAAATAAATAATAGATACAGTGGGTCACCTTATACATAACATAAGTAATCCCACAATACACAGAGCACTTTAATTACTGCTTTCTGCACCCTTGCACATCGGTTATTCATGTTTTACAGCTTAATTGATATGAGTATTTGCAGGATTCTTTGTTTACTAAGGAAAATCACCTAATTAACTTAATGGCCCAGAAGGCAGATCTGAGATGGAGATATGGTAAGATCCCAGTGTTACTGGTTCCTCGTTGTAATAACTTCCCCTATATGAAAGAAGTACGCTCCAACATCCGTCATCTCAATGTGATTATCTCCAAATCCAGTCTTCCCTGAGAGAAAAAGCTGCTTTGCTGCTGGAGTACAAACAGGAGATCTACTGCCGGTGTTTTTCAATGTGAGGCTCAGTGTGAAGTGTTATTAAGTCAGACACTTGGCTTCAGCCCCATACACCCTTAACCGTAGCTGGAGCTGTAGCTGTGCTCTGGGTACACCCCATGTAAGCAATGGAGAGACTAATGTTGGGAACATTTTAGAATAAAGACATTACATTTGTCAGGTCTTCTACCCTATCCAGTAGCACTACATGGCATCATTTGGGTTATCACGTGGGCAGCAATGTTCCAGTGAGTTCGGCCCACTACACCTCAGCTGTCATATGTGATACACTTCAGGTACATGTGGCTACGTTGTAAATACAGGACTCAAGGTCTCCACTGGGCCATAACCTAACACAGCCAGTATAGAATATAGTGAAATAAGCATACATCAGTGAGCAGGCTGCTACTGCATTATACATATCTTGTGTAACGGCGTATTGCAGTTATCTTGTGAATAGACTTTTACATTTTGCAGATTCAGATTAACCATTCAGAAACCCATTTTGAGTTTATGAATTAGGGGGTGTACAGATCTACATTTCCTTAAGGATATGACTTGCAGGTGATGAAGAAAAAGGCTTTTTATTCCTTTTCAAATGTAGACTATAGCTTAAGGCCATTTTTCTGGTGTTTATATACCAAAGCAAACCTTTTACAGACTCAGTTAACACCCATGTGTTGCAGCTACATTCTGTCAGCCAATAAAACTATAGGCTAATTCCTACTAAAATGAAGAGGAGAATCTAATTTTTGGATACACATAGAGCAGTGATTCTCAACCTTTTTCACATCAAGGATCACAACTGAGTCCACATTTGGGCCACAGACCCCTATTCGATGAGATTTTGTCTCTCAGACCCAAATCTGATATGATTTATATTGTTAGTATTGTAGATAACGGTGACACTACGATCAAAACAATCATTCTTCTACATTCTCTGATTGTGTTAACTTCTTGTAAATGAAAGTTGAAGTTGCTGCATGGGGACCTCCTGGAACACCCTCAGGGACCTCTGCTGGTCCCCGGACCTCACGTTGAGAACCACTGACATACAGCAGAGGACTAAACCTTCATTTCTATATCTGAACGAGGATTCACCACCTTTTAATAGCAAAAGTTTCAAATAAGTTTCCCAAATAGCCACATTCACCTCATCCATCACCAAAATCCTTTAACCCTTTACCTTCCGCAGCAGTTTGAGCACTTCGGCCGCTTGCTCCGTGTTGTGCTCCCGCAGGAGCTTCTGTATCTCCCGGATCCACGCCACTCGTCTGACATAGGGGCTGTGGTTGCTCTTCCGCAGCATCCCCGGCAGCTTGTCCGACCTGAGCACCAGCGACGTAAACAAGAAGTCTCTGCCTTTCTCACTCCTCTCCGCTTCCCCGGAGCCGTCGTTCCTCTGGCGTCTCCTTTTGGACGTTTTGCTTTCGATGTCGAGACTCCTCTGTCTGCTCAACTTGGACCCCATCACTCCGGGTGAAGAAGAAGATGATGATGATGAAGAAGAAGATGCCTCGGCGTATTATTTGGAGATGCAAATACTGTGACAACGCGCAGCCGTAACATTACACTTAACTTCTATATTCTATGTTTGTATTAAAGGAGAAAACAGGTGGAGGTTTTTGCGCATTTCTCCCCCCCAAAAAAAACGTGCAATCTCAATAAAATAACATCTAAAAGTTGTTGCTCAGCAGTTCGCGCCGACGTCCCCGCCGCCTCTCTCGCGCATCCCGCCTCTCTCGCGCATCCCGCCTCTCTCGCGCATCCCGCCTCTCTCGCGCATCCCGCCTCTCTCGCGCATCCGTACGCGCGCCGTCTGTCTGGGCGCGAGGCGCGTGCAGCTCGTGCGGTACT
>CABFOS010028406.1:0-14318 GCA_900660315.1 Diretmoides pauciradiatus
CTTGTGCCACCATTACCTCCTTTACTCAAACACGTTACTGATGACAAAAGAAAACAGCACTAAGCCTGCCTTTGTTTGAAAGAAGACTAGATGAGGAGATGGATTCCTCGCTGCTACTCATGTGTGGGAATCGTCCACACTCCCACCATGAGCTGCTCTCTCATACCCGTGAAACGCCACAGCCAGGTGAACTGAACACAGAGCACATGTAAATAACCCGTCGTACAGTGCAGCCGTCACCAGAAAATCGCTGGTAGACTGGGTCGAGTGTTTGCGATATACAGAAATAAACTGCATAATAACGCGACAAATATAATTCGGAGGGTTATTTCACTTAAAACAAATCTACACACATTCGTACCCATCCCTTTAAAAAACCAGGGCTGCACTGTTGTACTCCCTCTCAGTGATTTAACAACCAGTTGACCTCAGCGTACGTGTGCGGCCCTGTCAGTGACCGTGCTCTTTTCCTGCCCTTTGACACGGGGTCATGACTATGAGACGGCGCTCCAGTTTGTTTTTGACCACCGTAGTGTCCCGAGAGAGCAATGAGGATGTGACCCCTGTGACCTCTCTGGAGAGACGACCGGGGCGACCTCTCAACTGACAACATCAGCTCCTTTGTATTAGTACATTTTGCTTTCGTAATCCATTTTTTCTGCATTTTTTTTGTTTTTCGACAAATTGGTGAAAGTGAATGGTTTATTTTATAAAATAGACTTGTTGAATTAAAATAAAATGAATATAACCTAAAATATGCAATAATTTCAATTCTTAATTCATTTTCAATGTATTTATTATTTTTTTACATTTTCAGTTACTTTATCATTAATGAACTTATCAAGATCACAAAAAGAGGATAATGAAACATTGTACTGTAAATGTACAAAGACCTAAAATTCGCAAAATTATTAGTTCTCAGATTGGGTAATGTAATAAAAATACAACAAATATTTTACAGTTTTTAATTTTTAATTAAGTAAGTCATCATTAAGTAACATGATATCTGACAATCTTAGTGTAAAGGTTATCGTTGTTTAAGTTAAATCACTGAAGTTGTGTTTTTAATGTTTTGCAATATACGGAAAAGATCAATCAAACGAGACTGTGCAAATATACAGATAACAAAGGAAGTCAACACCTTATCACACTTATCTAGTTCATAACGAGATACATTCATTTTCAGCATCACATGCAGGCTATTACACACATACATTGAAAGACATTTAAAGTGCAATTTGGATCAAATGAACACAAATGGGTCTACAAGCTATAAACAACGTGAATCCAAATATTCTCTCTTATAAAGTGAAAAGTTCATGTCCTGACAATGATAGTTACACTCTCTTCTCTGTCACAGACCTTTAATAGGGTGTCACCATCATTGGTTTTATTATGGTACATATGTCATGACTTTGTCTTATAGGTCATGGTTACTGCCAAACCATTATATAGTTATATATATATAGTAATAGTCTAGTATTGAACCTTAAAATCCTGGAAAAATAAGATTTTAAGGCTCAATACTAGACTGATCAACTTCTTCACATGGATATTGTTTAAGTGTATGGACAGCACCTGATTTTTGATATGTGGAGAATTGGTGTAGTGGTTGAATATGTCTGTCCAGCAGGAGATTACACAGGTCATGGGATTAAAGAAGGAGATCTGTCAGGATTAAGATGTAGCATCAGTTCTGCTCCACAGTGAAATTTGATTCCGCTCTGAAAAACATATATACAATGATTATATACAATGAAACTACGAAATAGACAAACTCGAGTAAAGGATAGACAATTAAATACAAACTTATCCCAATAAATGTGATGTTTTATTAATAAGCGTCATTATATACACATATATTATTTTGTACATTGTTGCTGTGTTCATTATGTGATATCACAGGAGAGGCAGATGCCCCTGAAGACATTCTCTCATTCATTATAATATAAAAATCCCCCGATTCCCATTTTCTAATAGCATCATTTCCATTTCCAGACCAAGCGTGATTTGTATTGCACAACTTCAAGGTCACTTTGAACAGCCACACATGCAGAGCCCTGAACGAAGGCCCCTATCAACAAACAGTACAGGTGACCGCCTGAATGGGAAACACAGTCAACCCAGCTCAGCATTTCACAATCAGCAGTCAGTGTCGAGCGGAAGGACAGGTTGTCTGTCTCCAACCTCACATTCACAGTCTGTTCACACTGTCTTCAACAGTATGAATGCATATATCCCAACGTGGGACAAGAATTACAATGAGTCACATTCAGACACTGCAAATTGGGATCTGCTGCCACCTTGAGGACATTTAACACAGTACATTGGCATAACAACAAAGGCACCTGAACCAGTGGTGCGGTGTGAAAATAAATAGCACATGACCAGGACACTTACACATCTTTGTTCCGCATGTGGTTGTTATATTCCAGGATAGGGGGGATGTTCTCTTCATCCTCAGGGAGCTGCGAACAATAACACATTCAATCACCTGTCCATGATTCAGGAAAAGAACATCAACCGCAACAAAATTAAAAACAAAACAGATGTTAAATATGCATGAGAATTCATGTTATATAGGCTATAATCTGCTATTCCTTGTGCTTTATGTCAGAAAACATTTCCCTTCAGCCAATAAAGGAAAATGATGAACTGTTGCTTTGTAAATAGTGGTGGCAGACGTGTGACTGTATGTCATTGAGTGAAGTATAGGTGAAAACAGACTCAACAAAAGCGGTTGCTTCATGAGTTGTTTTTTTCAAGATTCAATAAGCTTCAAGAGATTTATTTGTCACATATGCATACAAGTACGTATATAGTGAAATGTTGTTGCGTCAAACTCATAAGTGCACAAAGTACAAGAAATTAGAAAAGAAAATGTATAAACAATACCAGATAAAAAATATACCAAAATACAATATACCAAAATATACAAACAAATAGGCTATACAAATAGTAAACGTGGTTATTTTAAAATGTGAATAACTTAAGCAATCTAATATTCATTTAACTTGACTTTTTTCCCTCTGGGATGCTGAATGAAGAGTGAATTCATTTTGATATTCTTATTTCAAAATGGAGAAGAAGAAAAAACCTTTATGATAAGTCTCTCACCTCCCAGTATGGCTCATCATCAAAGCAACTGTCATCAGCAGCGTCTCCCCATATTGGTAACCTGAGGAGACAACCTGAGAAGAACACAAACTGCTCATAAAGTCTTTAGTCCTAAAGGCACACAGATGTAAACACACTCCGACATCCTCCAACATCCTGAACCACTCAAACCAGTTTAGAAAGGAACATCTTCCATCGACCTTCATCACGGATCTAAGCGCTCCGGTCTAATTTAATTGGAAAACATCAGAAAAATCACTGATTCCCATGAGCAGCATATGAAGACTTGGAGCAGGTTCTGTCTGGGACCAGTGACAGGACTGTCCTGACCTGGAGGAGCAGCAGCAGCAACCTGACAACCTGAGGATTTAGAGACTCGCTCTAGCAGATCGAACCTGAGGGTCGTGGGGATATCTGAGAAGATGGAAGCAGACATGAATGTGATCCTGTTGCATTCATGTCTGTCTTCTTCTTTGCTGGGCCCCCGGGCAGCGACTTCTTCCCCATGCTTCCACTACCACGGCGACAAAGAGCGTATATGGTCTTACATTGGTATTTTTTATTTAATTTTTTTAATTTACTTTATTTTTTCTCTCTCCATTTTTTCTTCTCACTTATTATCTTTATGAATGCTCAATTTGTTTTGGCACCCATTTCCTCTCAAAATTCTATATGGCAATGATAATATTGGAATGGTACTGTAGGCCTAATCCCATGAAGTTTGTATCATGGAAGGTCAAGGCAAAGAATAACTTAAGGTTACATTATGTAACCCTGGTTCTTTGGTAATATGAGTGAGGTATCTCACTGTGGGAAGCGCCCCTGGGCGTGTGTCCAACCATGGAAGCCACCTCAGTAGGTGTGTCTGACATGGTCACACCTACTGAGGACCTTAGTCCTGTCCAGGTAAATACATAACACACGTACGGGGTACAAAGTATGGAGCTGTTGTTCCTTAGGAGAGGAAAAGGACAGAAGTTGAAAGGCCATTAACTCCAGAGTAGTCTTGGAGTCAATAACTTTAGGCAGAACTCCGTCACTGCATGAGTTTTGCCAAGTTATAATGCAGATAAATTAGTACAGAATTAATTAACTCGATTGTTTTAACTACAGGATCATGGATATACATTGATTTGATTGATTTATTTTAATGTGCAATGTAAAAACACCCACAAGGTTGCTCAACTGGGACACTGTGTCTCCTCTCAATCCGGGGATGGTTTACTAAATATAATACCTCGACAGAAAGCGATCATTTCACAGATCTATCTGTGTATTATGTCACAGGACAAACATTCTACCAACAAAACTACTGTAGATCTGCTGGGGAGCAGGAGATGGGTGTTGAATTACAGAGGAGTGGTGGGATGAGGAGATTGACAGAGTACGCACCACTAGATCATGTGCTCGTCTTATTTAGTCTCATATAGTTCAAGGTTTTTTGTGTATTTTTCCAAATCCAGACTATCTGAAATATATCCAACTGATCATTGCCCAACAATATAAAACTACTGGGAATCTATTTTTAAAATGTTATCTGAGGTGCTTGAATTTGACCTGCAGCCATGCCCCTTGATAGCTGTTTTTGATATTCCATAAGACTTGCTCTCCTTGGACACCAAACATGCAGACATTGTTGTTTTCTTCTTTACTATATGTTTTTTCCCATTTTTGTAATGCTCATATAAAACCCCAATAAAAATATCATTAAAAAAACAACAGTTTAGTTGAGTATTTAGTATTTCTTACCGACTAAGATGCCTCCACCTATACCAAAGCAGATGGCTACACAGATCCCAGCGGCCTGGTGACCGCCCTGGCGTGTGGGTACCATTTTTGCGAAATCACCCTCAAAGTCAAAGGTGTTGATCAGCCTTCAAAACAAACATTTGGGTCTAATCAGTGCATCGCTTTGGTAGAACACATTTGAGCACAGGAATAGAAATGTCACTAATTTCTTTTTCTTTTCATTAAATGTTGCTTGATAATCTTCTATTCACCACTTTCAGAACGTTACTGGTGGCCAGGTCATAGGTCATGACTTCTGACTTCTGACCTCTGTAACAGGTGTCACATATGTAAGCAAGGAGCACTCACCCCTCAGCGCCATAAACTGATTCAGTGGCAGCTGCGGCTGTGATGGCGCCCACGATGCCACCGATGACTCCTGGCATTGCGTGGAGGTTATGGATGCCACATGTGTCCTGGATCTTCAAATACTTCTCCATGAAAGGCTATAAGGAAAGAGAGACATTATAGTTGGAACAAAATGTGCTTAGTCTTAGTTAGCTTTGTTTGGTTTAGTTTAGAATACTCAGACAATCGATGGATGGAATAGGGATAAAAGAAATATGTGACAGAGATTGGAAAACGCCTGCTTGGATTGAGAAGAAATAATTTCCCTAATCCAAAAGAGACAAAAATGTGAATGAATCAAGTGATTACATTCATTCCAGGTTGTAAACATTAGAGGTCTACAATATATTTCAGATAAACTGGAGGAACTAAGGTTGATAGCTGAACCTACAAATTCAAAACAAAAAATCCCTTAATTCCTAGAACATAATGGAACAAGGGCATCGCTGCCATACAGTACCGTGAGGTAGATGTATCCCAGTGTGGAAACGATACCACAGCAGAATCCGACGATCAGAGACCCATAAGGCATAATCATGAACTCTGCTGCAGTTCCCAATGCAACACCTCCAGCCAGCGTAGAGTTCTGGATGTGAACCTTTACAAACAGTAGCAGAAAGGTTTGCTGTTTGTTAATAAGCAAATAAATCCATTTGATCCGATAAATCTTTGATGATAGATGTGTGTATCAGGTGAAATAGAAAAAGTACAGCTGCATATCAAGGCAAAAAGAAAGAACAAACAAAGAACAAAACCATGTCTAGTTTGCCGTGCTTCTGGAAGAGGCTGGAGATGGCCACAGTGGTTAGCACAGTAGAGGCCAACGCCAGGTAGGTGTTGATGGCTGCTCTGTGCTGCCCGTCCCCATGGTCTGTGATGGCTGAGTTGAAGCTCGGCCAGAACATCCATAGGAAGAGGGTTCCTACACAGAGTCGGGTGGAGGTAGTGGTACGTGGTATGAACATTACTTCATAATCACACAATTTTACCGTAATTATACTATAAAAGCAGAATACCATTGGAATAATGGGACATTTTGGAATTTTGGTGAGAACAGGAAACGGAAAAGCACTTCTATGCACTACAAATAACCATGTGCAATTCTATAAATCAGGCCCACCGATCATAGCAAAGACGTCCGAGTGGTAGACAGAGCACTGCAGACGACTGCTCTGGTCCAGGTTAGGTCGGTAGAGCATCCACGAGATGGCCAGACCATAATAACCTCCAAACGTGTGGATCACCATGGAGCCTCCAGCATCTCTGGCCTGTAAGTTCAATAAGTTGTACAGCAATATCAAGGGCTTCAGCTATCTTTATCTCTCTTTATCTCAACTGCATGATGGCTAAAACTACAGCAAACATGTATGGTTCAAACGTACGTGTATGAGCGAGAGGATGATATACTCCTCCACGGCAAACAAGGTAATCCCAAACAGGGTAAGAACCATCAGCTGGACTGGGCTGACCTTACCCAGCACTGCCCCATAGGCAATCAAGCAGCCCGCCACACAGAAGTCTGCATTGATGAGGCTGAGAAAGAAAAAATCACAATGTCAAATACATGGCGAGGTAGTTGAGGAGTCTGTAGGAAGTCTGTCCTAATCTGTGTTCAAATCTATTCTATTCTGAGAGTGATGATTCAATATACAGTAGCACTAGCTATGGGCACCTTAATATGACACCCAACACGCTTTCTCTCTCAGTCACACACACCTATCATATCTGTTGACACAACCTATGCACGCATGAGTTTCTGTTTACCGTTCTTCACTGTGTCCACAGAAAGCAAATCTCATGTTGCTGGGAATATATATTTATATCCGACAGACTGGTTTCTCCACTTCCTGTTCATCCCAAGATGGAAAGGATGCAGGTGGCAACATATTCCCATCAAACACATCCCATCATTCCCACCCAATGGTTCAGCAACAGAACCAGATAGATTTATTTGTTTGCAAGCATAAGTACAAATATATACTGTATATATATTGTTTGTCTGTTATTTTTTGCCTACAGAAAAGGTTATATCTCCAAAAAGTAAAGTAGAATAAGAATCTGTTGTATATGTTGAACTGCCTCTTACTCAATCACATTGCTTGTTGGATTGTTTGTAATATTGACTGTTACAAAGGTTTTGGGTCAAGCATCGTGAAATGAAGAAGAAAAAGTCATTTTAACAGCTTGAGAACACATTTGAACATTTACCTTTCAACTCCAATTTTGATCTTTCCATCAGTGTAGTCCAGGGAGTGGAACCAGCCCTGCATCAGCAGTGCCCACTGAAGGCCGAAGGCTGCAATGAGGAAGTTGAAACCCACGGCACCAAAGCTGTAACGCTTAAGGAACGTCATCAGGAAGCCGAATCCGACAAATATCATCACGTGAACATCCTGGAAACCTATAGGGCAAAACAAGTGGGTAGAAAGTGAATGAATTAGTGTGAGCAATGGGAGGGGTAGAAAGGGTTTTGTGGGAGTTTCTCCTTGTCCTCTATGAGGGTCCAAGGATGGAGGGTGTCGTGTACCAACCTTTTATTTTCCTTTACACTTTGTGCATTGTGAAGCCCTTTCACACTATAATGGTGATTGAGGGCTATACAAATAAAACGTGATTGATTGATAATACTGTAATCTGACTGTAACATCTCACAGCACAATAGGGTCCCATTGCACAGTGGAACACTATACTGTAGTTTGCATAGAAGGAGGTGCAGTAACAGCCAACTGTACTACATAGTATATAACACATCAGGTTTAACAAATGTTTCAACACCCCACAAACAAAAAAGGCATGACACTACTGTATACCCATATCAGATTGCTATCAACACAGATACATGGGGGGGCGTTGAAACGATGCACTCTGAAAGGTGACACAGGTGCTACTAATGTCCCGAGACCTTAATGTGACGCCTGACTGCTCTCCAAACAAACAAACTGTGTCAGGAAATACATTTATCAACTGACATCCAACACCATATCAAAGATGACCTATTAGCTTTGACATTGGCACTCCGTGCTGTTCTGTTGGGAATGCATAAACCACACCCATGCACACACACATACCCTACACACACCCCCTACACACACACACACACACACACACACCCTTAATACTGTATAAGATCCAAACAAATTCCATACTATCACAATGACAGAAATATGTTTTTGCCCACACACAGAGGTACAGTAAGTGCTGACATGTGTACTGTATATAGTTGAGTTATGGTTAAGATGGGGGGGGGACTTGAGGAGTCAAAGCTCAGGGGAAATATGTCCCTGTGTGTCAGATCCTTGTCAGCAGGATGGAACGAATACCCACTGCGGAACTAATCTGATCATTATCATCAACAACGTTCTCTCAAAATGTACAGTAATAATATTTCACCACAATGAAAAAAAATCATGTGTTTACAAATGTTCATAGAGCATCATATACAATGGTAAACAAAAAAGGAGCTGAATAAAAAAAACACATATATACATACATAAAGATATGGGTATTAAGGCATTTATAAAGGTCACTATATTATAAATCATAAATAAAACAAAAAAAGTGAAGTTACAATGTTTTTCTAATTATTGTAAAATAGAACATAAAAGGCGAGGAAGTCGAGTTCTAGGTCACTTACTTGGATATCTGAAATAGAAGTCGTTCTCAATGTCGCTTGATATGTTTTTGCTTTTCCTGTGTTCTGTCCAGTGTGTGTCGGACTCCTCATCGTAACGAATAAAAACTCCAAACAAGATGATCATGGCAGTTTGCCATACAAAACAAACTGCTGGAAGACTAAGCCGGACATTGGTATTCTTCGGACGGTCACACAACTCCCTGAAGCTTTGGATGCAGCCCATGGTGGATTTTTATTTTTATTCTCTGCAAACGTGACAGAACCTTTGAGGGCCCTGAGCATCTCAGGTGTAAGTGGAGTTGAACTTGATCATGGAGTTGGCACTTGATGTTAATACAAAGGATACTCCCCCTTTCACTCCTCCTCCGCTGTGAGAATGCAATCTACTATCTCTGCATGTGGTGGTGCATCTTTAATTAACATGCAGCTCCTTAACATTTCTTTACACCCTTTTTTCACTTTTTTGAATTGCACTCAACACAAATGATCTATAATAACATAAAGAGGAGAGAGAACAGCATCTACAAAGTCACTGGGCCCACACTGATATGTGCTCAGTAAGGCAATGACAGGCGAACAGAGGAGACCGAGGGAATATGCCTTGTATCCTGATTAAAGTGGAGAAAGGTGATCTTCACAAGGACATACGGTGGTACATGTTAAAGAGATTGTATGGGTGTAGTCTGGTTAAGTTACACAAGGTTGTAAAATGACCATGAACTAATGTACAGTACAACATGCTGAAAAAAGACAAACAGCTGTCTGTACACAACTGGAAGCGTATCCCTACTACAGCTCTGGTTATTTCATTTATCATAGGGCAGATGGACATGCTCTCTCCTTGGCTGTACAATGTTGGTCCTGTCAAGCGTTAAGTGTAAATAATGTTCATCTGCAGTGCCCCCCCCCCCCCCGCCGCCGCTTCCAAGGTATTACAAAGATGCATGACAGGTTTTACTCAGTCAAGCATTATAGCTCTCTAGCATACATGGCTATAGTGAGGTCCATTTTTCACCCCACCCTATTTTATGATCAGATTATAATGCATAACATTATGGAGTGATTGAAATGCATATCATGATCTACGATCATTTAAAAAAAAGGCAATAAAATTAGAAGCCCGAGCTGGCTGAACGCACTAGTAGACGAATGAATACTATAACTATTAACTATCCTTTTGACATTTTATAACAAAATGCTTTTGTCAAAACTATGAGGTAAAATACTTTATTCAATCAGTTATTTAATTACTCTTATATTATTTTATTATATCTACTTCCTCTTGTGTAGGTACAGTAGCATTTACACCTCATCTGTGTATATATAAAACGTTTAAATAATTAATCATATTAGAAAAGCTGAGTTTTTGTCAGTGCTGCATGGGAATCTCTACTAAATATTAAAATAGACACCTGTAGCTTGCAAGTGTAGACTAGAATGATGCAGTATGCTGAGCTTGAAAAAAACATGCACAGCATTATACATCTATAGTGGCCTGTCTCACGAGGGGGTTAGCCTGAGAAAGTGAATGAATGTCATGTTCCCATGTAAACATGTCCAATGTACTGTACATCCAATCTGTTGTAACAACAATGTCCTGTTGTAGAGGAAAAACTATTCCCTGGCAGCTGTCAACTGATTGGCTAATCTATGTTGTGTTTCTACCACTGGCCAACATATATGTGATAGTTACAGTTACACAATATGTGGGCGAGGCAAGGTCAGGAGTAGAGAAAAACAGTTCATAAAAAGTTCATAAACTTTTTTTGCTGCCCTTCTGACATGTTGGTGTGACTGTGCTATGAAATGGTGGTGAAAAATATATTCAATGACCAGATATCAGGAAATAATTGAACAAAGAGAGAAAAATAGATAGATTAAATGTAACCTGAACATTATAATTCAAAGTGTCAAAGACTGTGCAATCAGCACTGTTCTGATATTGTCAAAAGAACAAATGCTACAGTCAATGTGAACGTTGCATATAAACATATTCAATTAATCACTGATTAAAGAAAAATATCAGTTAATCAGTTATCCTGTGACTTCCTTCTGTCTGTCCAGAAGACATCTCACTATAAATAGGTGGGGAGGCATGAGGTCAAACTTGTAGCCATAACCTTCCAAAATGGAAAAGCTGAGTAAGTTAAACACACAAATCTTATTTTAAAATCACTACCCTGGTTGTCAGCTCATCTACATGGAACCTCATTTGAATGAGTGAGCAGGTAACCATGCTCATTGCTCTGCTTGGCTTAGCATTGTTACCTTGGTGAAGTAATCGTGGCAGATGATGTGCTCCTCAGGGCTGATTTCTTAGGATGGTGTGTAATGTTGATCCCTGTGCCATGACAACCGTTGTCGAGTTTGCAGACGATAGCTGTTTGTTGGAGTGAGTTGCATTCGATTTGAAGGAGCGATTGCCTACAAATATTGACCATGTATCAATGTAAGGTAATGTAAGGTACCTATACATATCCCAACTGGTAACTACCTCTCCATTTCCATCATGTGATCAGTGGAGACAGAGTAGGACAAAGTAGTCAGTCTAAACAGTCCCTCCAGGAAGAGCCAGAGACTGATCAGTTTAGTAATAGTCAAGTTATTGATATCAGAGTTTCTGTTAAATAAACAATGAAAGCAATTCATATTTATTTGTGCATTGTTCTTTATTTGGGATATCTTCAGTAAGATTTGAGGTTTACATTTAGGATGTTATGAGGTATGTCCTCTATATGAAATAATGACCACCGTCCTGTAGGGTTCACAAGCTAATTGGCCTAATTATTGAGCCTAAACCAAATTTGTAACTTGAGCACAAGATTCAGCAAAGTCACATTTCAATCCAGCAGGTACACACACAAGATGGCTTTGGCCATACGTTATTAGTCCATTAAATGAGCAGTGAGCTCTTGTTCCAACTTGAGAAAGTCTTCATCAGGCAGAAGATACTTCTGAATGATATCCATCACATCCTTTTCAGTAATGTGATCATAGTCCTGTTTGTTCTTAAACGGTAAATGTCCAGCAAGCTCACAAAGAGCAACGTTAAAAGCAGTCGCCTCTTTGGCTCCAAAAGAGGCGACTCTGGGCCATACAGCGATACGCACACCTTTCCTTAAAGTGCAGTCCTTTTCCTTCTGTACGCCATAGGGTGGGCATCCCCTGGTCAAGAATAGGTTGTGAGCCACATTCTGATCCACAAGAAAGTCTGTGACGTGACAAATGGCACCGGCAACTTTCTCCAGACCCTCTGATTCTGTGTAAAACAAGAAGCCTGCAGGAAAGTCTGTCAATCGATAAAACCCCTTTTCGGGAACCAACGGCTTGACCGGCGTAGTTTCTACCTTCAGCTCGTGGTCAAGGTAATATCCATGTAGATGTAAGTGATTGACGGACGCAAATGCTCCGAGGCTGTTGAATCCCATGCGGAAGCCGGGACTGGAGCTCAGGAGCACAGATTCAATTCCAACCTGGATGGCGAACGGGGTCAGGATCTGTGGAGAACAATGTGAGGGATCTGGAACTAACAGACAATGTCCAAACTCCAAAGGGCTAACGTTGACCACCACAATCATCCTACAGCGCTGATGGAACTGTTCATTCCCAGGTGAAGCTGTGCCTCGTCCAGGTTGCTTTATCATCTCAAATATAATTTCTTCTGGGTTGATTTTGTTGAAATTGAACTGCTTGGCATTGAACCGCTGCTTAATGTTCAGTATCTCCTGGGGCTTTCTTCTCTCTAGACCTCTTTGAATATTCAACTGGGCGACATAGCAGTGTGGGCCAGGTATGATACGAGTTTGCAAATCGCCCAGGTGATAGCGGAAGAGTCCTCTGCGCATCCTGTCTGTCCAGCTGGTTTTTAGAGTGGTGTCAAATGTTGACGGTGGTGGTGATGCCATCTCACTGTCACTGGTGCGACACAAATCGCTGAGAAAATCCTGGTCACTGTATATAAACTGGGGCTGCATGGTTAGGTTTGTTGACGAAGAGGGACTGAGATCCAACAGTACAACTCAATGTGTCTGGTCAGCGTGGTACCTTCATGATGAATCTCCAGATAGACACCAGGTTACCTGAGGAGGAAGTGGACAGAATTGAACAACACTGAAATCAGGGATGTAGTGGAGGATAGTGCCGTCTAACCTCAATTTACCCATTTTTATTTTGGAGAATATAGTTGACCCACCTTTTAGGTCTGGCAAAGGTTTATGACCGAAATTCAAAGTATACTTCAGTAGTCTAAGTAGTAGTAGTAAGTACTCTGTTATATAACAGATAGATAGATAAATAGATAGATAGATAGATAGATAGATAGATAGATAGATAGATAGATAGATAGATAGATAGATAGATAGATAGATAGATAGATAGATGGATGGATGGATGGATAGATGGCATATTTATGTAACAAGAGCAGCTAGTGAAGGTCTGCTGTGATATTTGCACTGATAGTTGCGTGATTTATCCGATCATGTTCAGTTTCCACAGTGAATAAATTATCATTGTCCACAAACAGTTATGGTATCAGATTTAGACTATAGTTCTGATTTACGTTCAGTGTTCACACCTACATTTCAACTCAAAAATCAATTCACACACACATACACACCTCCATCCTATCAATTAGGGTTACTAGTCTATTTTCATTCTGATGTTGGGTCATGGCCACTGTTCATCAAATGGAATTCTTCATAAAGATTTGATCTGACATTCTGCTGTGTCTATAATTGATGGTCACACTTATTAGTAAAACAAATAAAACTCCAAAGTGGAAGGGGAAAAAGCAATAGATGCTATAGGGAATGATCAATCTGTGATATCTGCCTTTCCTTTCGCCTGTCTCTATGGCACATTGAATGTTCCTCACAAACAAACGGCGTTAAGTAAACCCCTCTCTCTCTCTCTTAAGGTTACATCACCCTGAGCCGCGCTTCTCTCTGACAGGCGCTCAAGTCTCAGTCCCATTGGGTCCGGCGGTGATGGGTGGACTGGATAAATAGCGCCGGAGCCGTGGCGGAGAGTTGAGATGATTGGAGCAGCAGAGGAAGAGGGACGCCCCCGGTCCGTGTAGTAGCAGGAGCAGATCATAACTCACTCACACTGTGCGCACACCCGGTGACAAGTGGAGACTCAGTGAGCAGCGTCCCGACTCCCGAACCAGCTCGATTTGTCACATTTTGACCTTTTGCTCCATTCATTCAGGTTGTGCGCGTTTTTGAAGTGTGTGCGTGCGTGTGTGTGAGTTTAGTAGTATATGAGCTGCTCCAGATCTACACTTCTTCATGGCAGCCATTGCATTGTCAGCGTTTCGATAGATTTATTGCATCTACTGTGCATTTAACTTTTTTTGTTCGGGTGCAGACACTCAGTGCGCTTTTTTTACGGTGCGCGTTTTTTCTTTACGGTGCGCTTTTTTTACGCAGTT
>CABFOS010028463.1:0-11423 GCA_900660315.1 Diretmoides pauciradiatus
TATATATATATATATATATATATATATATATATCTCAATAATTAAGCGATGAATAGAACAGAGTAGAATTTGTAATGTGGGTAATACAAAAAATCAAGTTGTTTTGCTCACTGTGTTTATCAAGATTGTTCAGTGTGTTTATCTCTGTCTAAATACATGTTAAGGTCAATACACACTAAGAAACCACTGAAGCACTGGAAAATATGAACACCGAGTGTTTTGTCCATCAGCATAGTCAGTCTTCTTACAGGGTGCTGAGAGATGAAGAGATCGGAGGTCAGCTGTCCATATGGTGAACGCTGCTGGTAGCTCAGGTTAGACAACAGATGCAAACACCTGCAGCTTAAACACACTCACCTCTGTCAAACCTGATGATGGCACAACCACTCACTAATCAGATTAGAGGTACACATGGAGAAAAAGTATGTAATTCCTTGCTGGATTGCTGATTACAGGTTTGGGGCTCTTATTATTATAACCACAAAAAAAACATAATTTTACGCTTTGTGTAATAATGGTTAATAGTTTAGATAATGATATTACCACTGTTAAATTGGAATAAATAAATCTATTGATTTTGGAGGCAATGTAACCTAAAAGTAACTGTTCAATAACTGGGTTTAATAGAAACTTTAACTGTCTGTAGAGCCATTGAGGGGGAAAACTTTGTAAACCATGTAACAAACCTAAGCTATGTTTATCATATAGGCTACACACATACTACCTGATATGTCTACCTGGCTGGAAACATGTTTCCAAGATAGAGCCTTCCTCCCGCGGTCTCGATATGAGCATAAAATTGTATTGTATAATTCAGGGAATTCAGACACACGCAATATTAGCAATACTTTCCTCCATTTTGACTTCCATGCCTGGCTTGCTGCCTCGTTTCTATTGGCCACACGGGTATTTGTCGCAGCGCCCAAAGTTCAACTGACGCGATGCGCCCGCACTTTGCTCAACACAGTAAATAACCCTTTCAGAGAGCAGTGGTTCTGTTGTCGCATTGTGCCTGAAAGGGCCACAAGTACTCACACTATGCTACTGGATTTGAGTATCTCAAGAGAATACATTGCTCGGTGCAATTTTAATCACCTACAGTAATCAGTCATCTGTAATACATTATATTTTGAAAGCAATTGTTCCAACCCTGCATACACAGTCAGCATGAATTAGGACCAAAAATTAGGTCACATGTCTGCTTCTGGTGAGTCTCCACATAATGAGTACTGCTACTAGTATTTATCCATCTCCATCATTCATTTTCACTTGAAGAAACACGTAGATCAGTTTTAGAGTAGACTATCCTACTGTTCACTTCTGTCAGAATGGAACATTTTACAGAGAAGCAGGCCTAGAAAATGCTAAATGTTTTTTATTGACAATCCTACTTTAGTTTGAAATTGTCTACTGTTACTATTTTATATATTTTTCTCATGAAAAACTTCCAAGATTTGTCTTTGGGAGGTTGCAACGCATGAAACTGCTGAATGAATAAAACATGACTAGGCTGCATCGTTTAGCCGATTCAGTATCAAATCTGGTCGTGCTGAGCTTGAATAATGTAGATAGGTCCTTTAGAAAAGGTCATTGGATATTACCTTTCATTTTGAGCTTTAATGTGTTTTCTCCAAACAGGTGGTATCTATTGCAAACAGTGTGAAGTCAGCAAGCTCCAGAGCCGCTCAGGCAGAACTCAATAAAGAGACTTGGTAGAGTCTCAAAGTACCGTATGAGTAGTTGGTTATCTTTACTCATATCATAAGCACAAGGATAGCAAGAACATTTAATTTGGGAGTTAGATTTGAATTTGCATATGTATCCTAAATATTACAAAGGCCTAAATTCTGATTACAATATCAGTAAAGCACTCACCATGAGAGATTGTAACCTTTGATAACATGTCCTCAGCAAAATGCCTGTCACAATATATAACAGTGTAAAACTTTCTTTGTTGTGAGATATTAGCATAGAGTGTCAGATTGAGTTTGTTACTGAATTGCCACTGGCGACAAATCTCATCAGTGATAATGACTGTTGATGATGTCCTAAAATGATTACAGTATGTAATGCTTAAATCTAAATACCTTTTGACTCAATTACTCACTTCAGATCCCATTGTGCCATGTCATCTGCATTCACTTCTGCCATACGTCCCGGCAAGACCGCTCTTATTGCACTCAATTAAACAATCAATTCTAAAATCAGAAAGGGCTGTGATTAGCTAATTACACAAGCAAGACCAATTAGGAAGTGAGACAAACAATGCATCGTGACTGGAAACAGCCAAGGGAGTCCTCCTCTTGTCAGCACTGATTAATTCACGCTAACATTAGACGTATTTGTCCCACAGAGAACAAGCGTATATGACAGCTTATGTGTCACTTGCAATATGCATCACTTCTGACCAGAGATGATCTGTAATAATATTGACAGAGTTCTGTGGGTGGGGGAAAGGGGCGTCAAATAGCGATTTCTGGTCAAATAGCAATGTCCTGTCGTATCTCTTTTAGCAGCTGTTCTATGGCAAGGGGAGACACTCAGCTTCTTCACCAGCAGGTGTTTGACAGGTAATTTGCAGCTAATTTATTTGCCACTTTAACTCATGTGACAGTTTTGGGTGAGCATGGGGGCTGGGTCATAGTTCAATCCTGGACATCCTGTAAAAGTGTCACTGAAGCAGATTGCCTTGATGGTCTCTGCAGAGAGGTATGGAATAACTGGATAGATAGAGTGATAAAGAGAGAGAGAGATAGAGATAGAGAGAAAAATAGATGTAGTCAAAAGGACAGAAAGAGGGCGCGATAAGAGAGATAAGGAGATAGCCTTCAGGCAAATTCACGCCAGCATGAGGCTTCCAGGCAAAGCTTCAAAGCTCAGTGGAAGTGTGTAAAAAAATGCATTTATAGCTGGAGCTGCGGTAGAAGTGGACCGATGCTTTACTGACTGTGAGTTTTCACAGGTTTGGGAGAGAACAGAGATTCAACGTCCACACTTCAACACAGCTGGCAAAGAAATACCTTAAATACTGTAAAGGAGGAGGCAAGGAGGAAAACAGAGCAGACACATACAAGGTTATGTGTTCATCAGTCAGCATACGTAGTTATTACTGACACTACAATAACTTTAAATAATTACACACACACACACACACAATATTGTATTAGTTATTTAGATAGATTTATCTTTTTGCAAGTTAATAGAAATGTTGTATCTTGATGAAGAAATTTCAGCTGCAAGTAAATGAATAGGATGTGATTAAACCACCAGAAGAGCAGTTGGCTGTGGTTCTGAAGGAAGTTTTCTTCTTTAGCCACTTAAGAGACTTTCTCTTTATTGATCTCTTTTTCTTTTTTTTGACTAATGGTGATCGATCTTGCCTCTCTACCCCTCTCTCTTCTCAGGTGGCTGGAGGCTTGTCAGTTGTCTGTTTCCCCTCCATTTGGCTGTCCTGTCAGCTTTTAACGAACCTCTATCACCGGCATTATTGCCTTTCTCCTTCAATATTCATCTCTTCCCTTCACACCCCATAATGCACGACAGGACAGCATTTTGCTGAATGGCCAATACAGTGACTGTCTCAGCCAATTAGCATTCAATAAAGGCCTGTTAGAGCAGGGTGAACAGCACACCATTTGTCAATCCGGAATCAATTTATTCCAATCAATGGCTCATAATGAACTTGTGTGTGTACAGTGGTTGTAAAACATATTCAACCCTTGACATTTTGCACATATTTGTTGTGCTACAACATTAGTTCAAAAGACAAGAGATCTTGAGTTTCACAAAGTACAACTTTCTGTAAAACTGGAATGTAAATTCTCACTTGAAGTTAGATGTAAATGTATGTGAAAGTGTAAAATTGCTATATCAGAAAAATCTAATTTGTAAAAAAAAAAAAAAACTCATTCAGGATTACATTTTATAACATGTTATTTATAGTTCATGCACCTCCCAGAAATAACTTGCATAACTATTAGACCAAAATTTTCTCTAAAATCATCTCACCGAAATATGTTTAATTTATGTATTAAAGGAACTACGCAAATAAGCCAAATATTACATAGAAAATATATCTGACGCAAAGGGAAATGGCAAAATGGAACCCTATCCCACCTTGACATTAGGAGGGGAACTTTGAGACTGCTGTTCATTGACTATAGTTCAGCTTTCAATACCATAGCCCCTCTCAGGCTGGCCACCAAGCTAAGAGACCTGGGACTGAACACCTCCCTCTGCGACTGGGTCGTGCACCTCTAACACCATTACCCTTAACACGGGAGCCCCCCAAGGATGTGTCCTGAGCCCCGTGCTGTACTCCCTTTATATACATGTCTGCGTGGCCACACACAGCTCCAACTCCATCGTGAAGTTTGGTTCACTCCAAGTTGAAGTGGTGGTAGGCAATGATGAGAAGGCCAACCTGAATGAGGTAGAGGACCTGTCTTTGTGGTGCCATGCTAATATCCTTGCCCTGAACATTTGCATCTGGTTGTGGACCTCAGGTGGAAGCACAGAATATCTACTTTCTCTTCCATGCACCGGTCATTGTTTACAGTACGATTAGTAACTTTTTGTAGATGTTTCAGGACCAGACAACATCTAATCAACAGCTAATCTCTATAAACTGATATCTGCATATGAATGCAGATACATTTTTAAAAAAGCGAATAAAAAGCTAAATCATCATCAATGGGTTCCGAGAGTGCATGCAGGTAAACAGTCCGTGTGGAGAGCAAAAGAGGCGGAACACGTTGGCCCGAAATGCAACCCATCAACAACGATTTAGCTTTTCATTAGCTTTTTTCTGTTTATAGAGATTAGCCGAAATGTCGTCTGGATCTAAACACCTACAAAAAGCTACTAATCGGAGGAAGTCGTTATCCGGATGTCCGCTGGCTACACCGGAACCCCAGAAATATTGGCCGTTGCACCCAGATGCTCAAATGGTTGTCAGACCGATTAAGGAGATGGGTTCCGAGATTGAAACGTATTTATTCTATTTACATTTTTTTAATGTTTTAATTTTTACATTTTTAATTCAATGCACTTTTTCATAAAAGCCTTCTTGGGAGGAGTGTTGCCAATTAGTATAAGCTGCAAACACTACATATATTGGCTAAATGTTCTCAGTTTATCAATGTATATTGTATCTGTCCCTATCAAATAAACCATAAATAAATTAGGAGCCAAAATAAGGGAAGCAGTTTTCCCCATTCTACATTTCACCAGAGAACCAAAGGATCGATTTCAACCTAAGTTGGGAAAACCACAGTGGCCTCAGCAGGACACGTTTAGTAAGAGAGGACAGTTTATCAGCCGTGAGATTCTTGATCTGCATTGAGTGAATGAAGGACAAGAAAGAAGATTCTCTCTCTCTCTCTCTCTCTCTCTCTCTCTCTCTCTCTCTCTCTCTCTCTCTCTCTCTCTCTCTCTCTATTATGGAAAAATGATCCTCTCAGTCCAATTTTGCTTTTCATCAACATGTCTTAAATATTGCCAAGAACTCTATTGTTCATTTCATAATTTTGGATTAGATTATACTTTTGGTAAATTTAGCATTATCAATAAAATTCCATTATCAGAATTGTGTTTGTGCCGAGGTCACTTAGTAAGCTTACATTTGGGCTCTTAGTTAATATGTTGGTTTGTTTGTTTCAATGTGTTACTACAATAGCAAACAAGGACTTGTGCATATAAGCACATAAACAGAGATAACCGACACACACACTCTCAGATGCGCATATACAGTATACATAGTATACAGTACACACACACACACACACACACACACACACACACACACACACACACGACTCAAGACCATCCAACCCCCACACTGAGGCATTTCCTGCCCTATCACAAGAGCAGTGGGTACTGTAAGCAGTGATCTGTCCATTACCCAGCTAAAAATATCATCCGCCCCTCTGGGAGGAAAAACCACAAGAAGAGATATCTGGCGGACATAGGTCCTGACCTGATAGACGGGACGCAAGACCGACATGTAAGGACGGAGAAAACATCAACATGTGACTCCTTCACACACTAAGAACTCACTACGGATCGTTATTGAGGTTATCGTTCTGTGTGCTGTTCAAGGTCTCGTCCTCCACGATCTTAAACAAGTTAAAGTATTACTGTAAGTGATGAACATTTCAAGAGTTCAGAATGAGACATCTTAAGTCTTTCAGAAGGATTGCCAGCATGAAATCAATGCAAATGCAGGTTTTTTTATGAGCGCGAGGTAGCTTAGGTTCTCGGCAGACAGAATGATACGCAGCATGCAGGCTGGATCATCTACGTGTTGCAGGTATTAAATCATGAACTTCAAGGTGGAGAAGTTTCCCAAGATGCATATCAAGCACTTTTGGAAATTAATTCCTCATTTCTCCCCCAGAATTAATACATACAGTACAGTAGTGTTTTGGAATGAGTCCATTTGCATTTTTCCTCTGCTCCTTCTCCATTCTTTTCACACAGTCTTGATACTGCAGCTGTTAACGGGCGAGCGTCTCTCTTCTCTCGCTGCTGCGTTCAGCCTCAAAGAAGCAGAGGAGATGGAAGTCGGGCTGCTGTCCAACACAGCACAGCCTTGCACTATTAGAAACATCAGTCTTTACAAGTTATTTAATCTTGTATTCAGCCTTGATTTGGATTGAAACGAGAGAATGAATCTGCACGTGGAGGAGAGAACTTCACTCGTGTTCATGCACTTTCACTTACTTCTGGAGCTTGAACTTTCCTTGAAATAAGTCACAGTATGTTCAAAAAAGGCCAATCACCCAGCTTGTTTCACCATAATGTTACTTGATTTGAGAAAATGAAAGATGATTTGCAGTTGAAAACGTATTCAAACTTTTTTTGCTTTACGAAAAATGAGATTTCATATAATCAAGGTGTCATACAGTATCCGACTCTAATTTCTGCTGTTGACTGTGACTACATCACATTGTGAACTCAGTACTGTGCATCAAATCCCGCTGAGCACACCGGGCCTCATTCAGCTGCGTTTCATGAATGTGAGCGATTTGATCGTAAAGCGTTGGTACGAACGTTTCTACGAAAAGTCTCATCATTTTTGTTTGTACCTGAATTTGTTGGTTGTGAGGTCTGGGTAAGGTCTGTATGGACGTCTCCCATAGTGGCTGATACTATGCACCTAGTTTTCATTCTTCTTCTTTTGCAATCTAATTTCAATTTTTGGTGCTTTGACAGCATTAATCTTACTTTAGTTTTATCAGTTCTTGTGGCTGCTTATGCTTCTAAAAACACTGCTGTTTTTTTGAGCGCAACCATTTCATTTCAGACTCCACAAAGTTCCTCTGTTCCCTGTTTTGTCCTTTTGTTCTAGGCACAAATCAAGGTTTTCTGCAAGTTTCACGAATCCCCGTTGATATGTTCATCTGCACATGAATACAAAACATCTCCGAATAATTTAAGAAAAGTTTTGTGACTGATGTGTTGCAGCATTTTACTGTACAATCTTTCAATTCAGGATGATTGTTTTTTGTCAAAGTATTGTAAGACTGAAGATTTCATGATGACAACTTTATTTGTGTAGTACTTTTCAAAAAGAATTACAACCAAGACAAAAGATACAGAAACAAGTTTACAGCAACAGGACAGCAGCAGCAGCTGAAGAAGCTCAAACAAAGCCCCAGACAGAGAGAGTGGGAGGCGGTTACGGTTTCACCATCAAACCAGCACAGTGGAACAACAGTGGGAAGAGAAACATCAGTACATAAAGGACAGCTGCAGAAATAGAAGAAAGAAGTGATTCAAGGCTGCACTAGGACATTTGTATTTAAAAACACATAAAACATCCCGCTAATCCTTCATCACTTACTGGGATCAGTAGATTTGGCTTATTTGCCCCGATTGAACTCGTGTGTCGGGTCTGGGCATTTCTCCGCTCACAGGAAGTGATGAACAAATGCACGACTGTTTGCCTCTCTCATCCCATCAGTTTACTTTGGTTTTAAGTGATCACAGACCGGCTGGGCTGGTAAACACCAGCGTGACATGCGTCGTTTACTCACCTACTAATTCACAAACTGCTGACATTTAGAGCCGCCACATGCGGAGTTGCCGAGTGCGACTTTACAAAAACAACACAAACCGATCCACGCTTGAAACACGATCACCTAAATCTTAAAGTCAATTCTGAAACTAAGTGGTAACCAGTTGGGTGATGAGATTTCCTCTGTTAGCACCAATTAAAATCCTAGCTGCTGTATTTAAGTTGGATGTCGTGAGAGACATTTGATTCAGGCAGGAATAATGAGTTGCACTCACACAGGCGGGAGGAAATAAAAGCATGAATGACTCTCTCCAGATTGCTGAACGATAAAAATGGCTTAATTGTGGAGACGGCTGTTAAATGAATGAGACCGCGTAGCTCTTCAAGACTGAGCGTCAATGTTAAGGTCAGCATCAAATACTCCTGGGTCTCTGGGTGATGGCTTTATGGCTGGTAGAGTTTCTGGGTTTCAGGGGTTAGGAATCATCAGCATTTGGACATCCAGAGGTTCTTAGATCCAGCCCATGAAGAGAATGAAAGTTACCTGTACTTTTATTTTGACATGGTTGAAAAGAACTTGATCCCACCCTTTGCATGAAAGCACAGGAAGCACATGAAAGCACAGGAAACAAGGATGAGCGTCAGGACAGCTGAACACCGTGCAGCCCTGCTGTGGAGCTCGGCGAGACCAAGGGTCTGCAAATGGAAGAAGGTCAAAGAGAACAAACCCGTTAGGTTTACTTGATGGGAAAGAGAAGTTCGACAGAGCAGGGATGGGAATTCTGTTTGATGGGGCCAGCTGGATTGCTTTTTCATTAAAAACAACATCAAAGCCGCGAAGTAGAAAGAAAGCGTGAAAAACTGTGTGAACTGAAGCAACATTGCCGGTCCAATGTCAACCCATTAAGTTGTTTACTTCTCCAACTCATGACTCAGTCTTCACAGTCATCACAGACTGAGACCCAGTATGACTGAGGAGGGGTGAGGAAAGTTAAACTCCCTCTGCTGCAGATCTACGGCAGTATGGGCGTCGTATGCCACAAAAAAGACAAGAAAAGGATTTAATTTCAAAGGTGTCTCCTTCCTGACCTCTCCGCCCACCAGCAGAAACAAGTAAAGGAAGAAAATATACACCCACATTACAATTGAATGGACATTTCTCATGTGATCACGTGTACCAAAAACCTGAAATAACCTGGACAAAAAAAAGAGATGACGAATTGCATCGCTAAGTATAGCACAGAACAGTGCAAGAGCAGCACAGCGGGAGAAGGGGGAAAACCCAGCACAGCACTGTGTTAAGCAAATTGGCTACAGAGCACAATGAGAGCTCATCTACCCCGTTAGGTGGAGGAAAGTTCATGCTCATCTGCCGGAGTCTCGGCCGGTCTGGCGGAGGCTCCGGATTAACTGGATTAACAACAAAAAGTGGAGCTCAATAACTAACAGGCCAAAAAGTCAGCTTGTCTCTACTTCCTCCTCTCTCTCTCTCATACACCGTCTTCTCCCTGGCTCGCTCTCCCTCATCCCCATGTCTCCTCCCTCAGAGCAGAGTGGTGAGATAATGCAAAACACTTTCATGCCTTCTGCTGAATTAAACATGGAGAGAACAGCTTGTACCGGGCGCTAAAACCCAGAGAGCGAACCAAAGAGAGAGCGAGGCTGGGAAAGAATAAAAAAAGGATATATACAATTCCACCCCTACGCGGAGATCCCTGGAGTGCTGGTGAACATTTCTTTACCATTAAAAAGATCTGTTGCTGATAGACTGCGCTGATGAAAGCTACACAGGCCTGAGCTTTTTCCTGCTAATTGGCTGGGTTGAAAAGAAATGTCGGTTGTCGTCGAAGCAGAAGAGGACCCATCATCAAGCTGAGGGGTGGCGCGGCGCTCAAAAATGCCCCTTGGAAGTTTGGTTCCCGCCTCCAGCTCTCGTCGTCGGTGGTGTAATCGCATGTCATCGTATGTGGCACGGTGGCGCAGCAAGCAGGTCCTGGGTTGGATTCGCACCCAGGTAGCTGTCGACACTGGGGGCGTGTTCTCCCCATGCCTGTCGGTGCCCCATGCTCAGATAGGTTATCTCGCCAGGGGCCTTTCTGTGTGGAGTTTGCATGTTCTCCCCGTGCTCACATCGGTTCCCTCTAGGGGTAGGAATCACCAGAGGCCCCACGATACCATATTACCATGATACTAAAGTCACGAAAACGATATTATAGCGATTTTACATACTGTATTTTTCGATGTATACCACTATCGAAACTTTCCTATTATTTGGTCCAAACAACTGTATTTATTCAAGTTTCTCGCCAAACACTACATTTACCAATTTTAATGTTACACTGAACACATCACGATGACGTTTTACGTTCACCTAACGCTCATTTTACTGACAGACCTTCACCACATCATAATGTAACCGTATACAACCTGGTTTAACTTGCTAACTAACTCTCATTCTGCCGATTTCAACACGGATTTCAACATTGGATTACTATGTTTAACTAACGGGACGTGCTACAGAGTTTGGGTGCTGCTTTAACGGAGACTTTGAGTGGGCTCTTTAATAAGAATTGTGTGTGCTACACAAAACGTGCAGTCAGTCATCGGCGTTCATTGTAAACGTTACCAGGGTTTTTTTTCTTTCAACTCTCGTCGCAAAATTAATTTTCATCCTCCTCGATCCTAATTATGTTGGCCCCGGGACGACGGGACGTCCTTAAGCTGGAGCCCCCTGCACCTGACAAACTGAACATAGTCCAACTTAACTGAACACAAACGTGACTACTGTACTACAGTGTTACAGGTATTTTGAACAATGCAACATGTACAAAAAGTTCCAAATGTACCAAAATGTTTACCGTAATTCGTATTTTTAATTTATATAATAAAATATCGATACTGTACTTGGCGTCCGTGAATCGATACAATATTGCCACGCAAAATACGGCAATACTATATCGATTTCTCCCCCCACCTCTAGTTCCCGCCATATATCACCAACAAGAACGCGAGTGGGGACCGACTGGGGGGACGGCGAGGATGGGTGAAACGCAGAGGACTCATTTCTCCGGCCACCATATCTGCATGTGCATGTCAAGTGTCGCCGCTCCCTGATTGTATGTGTGTGTTGTGGTGTGAGACAAATAATAAAGACTCTTAACCGAGACCGGTTTCTGTTCTGTCATTATTATTATCTTATTCCGTTCACATTCTCTCCCTCTATCGTCCTCTCATCGGAGAAAGCCGATTGGGCTCCACAAGTAACAAATCTACCCGTCTCTAGCTCCAGGCTCAACGCTGAATAATTGACAGTATTTCAAGCGCTCTTGCTCCCAGGTGGTAAAAAAAACTTGATGCCTTCTCATCCTCTCGGTGTGGGCTCAGGTTTCAGTTTCAGCTTCTC
>CABFOS010028467.1:0-10071 GCA_900660315.1 Diretmoides pauciradiatus
GTCTTTACTCTGGTATGCATGCTGTATGGCATTCATCTCTGGAGAGACTGACTGATACTATTGTGCAGTATGCATATGGGACTTATAAACTGAATGCCTCATCATTTGATCAGCTGTCAGAGCTGTGGCTTAATAAACAAAAGAAACTGCTGCCAAACAAAATTAGTAGCACATTTCCAGTAGTAGCATATTGCTTCATCTTGCTTCATCTTCTATAAATTGTCATGTTGTGATTTAATGACTAAAACTGAAATCATTCATGTGACCATATGACTAACACTAGAATTTCTGTTTTTCCATACAGAAATGGCAGAGGAGGTTCTTCATCCTTTACGAGCATGGCTTACTTCGCTATGCTCTGGACGAGATGGTGAGTGAAAGCTTCTTCCCAGTTGGCTGTTGGCTTTGTTTTTGCTATGAGTAATAATATCTGAATGGTTGTCACCATTGACTGATTTACTAAGCCGTATGTCCCACAACAAAGGGCCATTTTGACCGTAGGAAAACTTTGAATTTTATGGTGGTTACTTTGTTTATGAAAAGAATCACAGTGAATGGTTTACGCCTGAAGAGTTTACATCAAAGGGAGCAAGTTGCGTGTTCTTAAGCACTCATTTAGAGATTAAAAACAGGTTTCACATTTTAGATGTTCATGTTTCTCTGTTTGTAAATCAATTATTGGCATTGTGTTGTCCTGAGGCATACCTGGGTGCGATGGGCTCACTGCCACAGGACCAGGTTGTCACCACTCTGTCAACAACATCGCTGTCCTGTGTTTAGGCAAGCATCTTGCTAATGTGCTAAACACCAACTAGCACAGCAGTGTCAAAAATGAAGTGACACCACATGTTGTTGATACTGTAAGTCATGTGCGCAGGGTTTTGTGTGTGTGTGTGTGTTTGGTTAAGTAACTAAGACTCATTGTGCAAGATCCCCATGGCAACTTGCCATCCTGAAAGGAAAACTGAAGACTTGAATCTACGTGGCATTAAGAGGTTTTCCAGATTGATCTTGCTGTTTTCAGTTGTCAGTGTTTTTTTCTTGAGTTAATGTTTTAGTTAGCCACATTTTTGACCTTTTTAAAAACTATTGCTAGCAAACAGCTGTTTTTTTCTAAACAGTGTGTTAGAACAGTGTGAGGTGGAAACAACCATTGGATGAAACGACACTTGTTGCTTTTGACTCACATGCAGCATTCTCTACCTGGGGAGAGGGATGCTGAGAGCTCTTATGTATAAGAAGCCGTAGGAACAGGAATTTTTGTTTTTGTGTATGTGTGGGGGGGATCGCATTCCTTCTACAGAAATCTTCTACATGTTAAATAGGTTGGCTATTCTTCGTTTATTGCACCCAAGAACTGGGAACATTTCTTACAACCACAGAGGTATTCATACCCTAGTGGTAGTGAGAAATGTTATACTGTGCATAATGTCTTCTTCAAATTGGAGTGCAATGAATTGCATCTGTCTGAGAGTAAGAGTGAGTTGACATTGTTAGAAGATGACAACACCACAAGAAGGACCCCCCTCCTTCTTGTCACAGAGTATGATGTGTGCAGAGTGACAAACGAAGGGACGAGGAGGAGCATCCTTCCTTTCCACATCTTATGTATGGGTCTCTTCATCTTTTCATCTCCTTTTGGAAAAGATGATCAAAGGCAGAGGGGGTCAGTGAATGTCTAGAGATGGAAATATCAAGTAGCACTAAATATAGAACCTCAATTACTACACCAAGCATATTATAATAATTGTTTCCTGACTAATAAACAGCTGCACAAAATTGTCTAAATGGCATATCTGGCACTTGTCCTTTTGGTGAATGAACAAAACAGGTGAAATTCATTCATTAGAGCCTTTTGAGTTTGTATAGTGCTATTTTGTGTGTGTGTGTGGGTGTGTGGTAGAAATTCAGATGACATTGTACTATAGCAAATAATGTATTTTGTCACTTTTAGGGACAATATAGGTTATATGCATGAAAATGCATTGCATTTCTAGCTAACTGACAGCACATGTGTGCATGTACTGTATATGGCATGCTTAAGGGCTAATCAGAAGGCAGGTCTGGAAGGCTCAGTGAGGCTGACCACATCTTTGGTTCACAGTTTTTGCTGTCAAACTGAAAACTGCTGCCTTTAAATTGAGAACTGACTTTCTTCCATGAGAAACCAGCTGTAAGTTGCTAATGAATAACATCTTATTGACAAAAAAAAGGAAATGCAGAGAAACCAGAGACATGGTTCTTTGAACTCTTGGCCTATTTTGTGTACCTAACCCTACACTGCTGTTTTGCTGAGGTGAAATGTGATACTATAGAGTACATTACTTAAGACTTAATTTGATAGACCCTAAGCTTGATATAATGCAATGGGGCCAATACCAACTGAAAGTGTTTAATGTCAGAATTAGGGAATATCAGATGATTCCCTAATACTAAAATCAAGAAGAGCCAGGTGTCTTGATTTTCTGCCCTTTTTCAAACAAAGGATGCTAGATTTCTATTGAAGAAACATGGCTTTGCAATCATTGCAGTATTTTTTCCCCCAGTGATACCAAAAGTATAGTCTATATTGTTCAGTTGAAGTAAGGTATCAGATAAATACCCTATATTGAATGGACACTATTGCCAGTGCAAAAGTGGTAATGTTACATCCTTTAAGACCCCATGAAACAAAAAATGTGTTTTTCATCGTGTTACACCTTTTCTTGGTACCTAATATGCATCTTTATACCAAACCATGCCAAATATTTGACGAAAGATGACTCATCCTGACCTTTTAACGAGAAAAATCCATTCTTTCTTCTCCTTGAAAACACTTGCTAGCCTGTGAGTGACGTAAATCTACACACGGGCGCCCAAAAAAATTGTTTTAGGTTTTCAAAGCGTGCATGCTTACTTTCCGATGTCAATCAAATCGGGTGCCTCCCTTTGTAAAGTACCTGCCTTAACGGTCTGTTTCATCTGGAAATACGTCACATTAAGGAAACTTGCGATGCTCATAATGCCATTTCATGGGGTCTTTAATTGTGACACAAATGTGATGCTTTGTGTGCAATATTCAGTTGCTTTCAATTCAAGATTTTCAGTGCAAGATGCATTGCAACAGCACTGGGACATTAAATATTAGTGAGAGAATGACATTAACATCAATTTAAACACAGTATAGTAAATGAAATCAGCTCAAATCTCAGACTAACAAGTTTTATCCAATATAAAATAATATAATGTTGCTCCAGCCCACATCAGAGCCTCCATCTGAGAGGTCTGGGTTGGGGTTATGGATGAGGAGGTGCTCCTCTGTTTTCCTCCCGGCCTAGTTTTATGACTCTGGTGTCTTGGCTCTAACCAGACCCAGATGGGCTGCGGTCCCAACCTGCAGGATGTGGCACGGCTCTAGGGAAAGGAACGGGTTAGTGAGCGCCTGGGAGAAATCTAAATCCTCTGAGCCATCTTTTGGGGTTGCCCACCTAGGGTGAACACCCAGCATGACACACCACTGCCACCAGTTTCTGCTAAGGACAGTGGTGGCTTTGAAGAGAAGTTATGTGCATGGACCAAATAAGCAACGATAAGCAACAAAATGTGAAAGGGATGCAGGGAAAGAGAAGAGAGAATGTAGCTACTGTGAGAGAGGAGAGATAAAGAGAGAATGTGTTCTATCAGTGTTTGGAAGGATACGGAAAGAGTGAGAGAGGGCTTGTGAATGGCAGGAACATGTCGGCCTACATAGAACTGTGCTGCCATGCAAGGCTAATGTGTCAGTACAGCTTTAGTGGACTGTTCTTGGCATAGATCTCCAAAAGAACGGAGGTGTAATTTGTTGTATCATAACTGGTTAATTTTATTTTAACATTATTTATGTTTATAAGTCAAAGTCAAAAGTGTTTTATTTATCACATGCACAGTATAACACAGGGTCATTGTAAACAGTAAAATTATATAATTATAACTAAATTAATATTTTTTTTGCCTTCCATCAATTCAGATAGTATCTACAATATCTGTTCAACCTGCAAGCTAAATATTCCCAGTGGAACCTAACACAAAGTTATTTCAGGCGAGCGTTGCCAAGGCAACATGTTTTTGTCTCTTTGTCCAACAACATTTGACCATGGCATGCGTAACATGGGGCATGGAGACATTATCTCTGTTTTGTGGAGAGCTCTCGCTGTCTCTCTCCTGACTGTAATGCTACAGGACAGAACGCTCTGGAATAAAGCACATGAGTGTGTGGACTGAGATTAACTGTCTGTGAGCTCAGTCGTACTGTACGGTGAGCAAGCCCTTCTACCGTAGCTGTAGAAAAACATCAAACACAGCAATGTAACGAATGAGAGCAAGGTAGGATAGGTCAGAGAGTTCTGGTCTCTTTTTGTGCTGAGCTGTACAAGTTTCCGACTCTGCGTGTGTGGGTGAGTGAATACGTGAGTGAATACACCTGGGACAGAGAGTGCTTGACTGCAGAGGCCGTGTCAGGAACAGGTGTTGCAAGGTTCGAGAAGCCTCAGGATTTCAGACAGGAAGCTAGTTATGTGGTCACCTGAACTTAAAGGCTCAGTTGAATAAGCACTGCTGTGAAATTGTGGACTGGCAATTATTTAGAGGTCGGTGAAAAAGAAAAGCTGCAGTGTGAACAATTGATAGGATAAATGTAGTATGTTCTAGTGATTTGATTGGCATACACACAATCCATTATCACCCAGTGGTGAGAGCTGGTATGTTGGTGTAAAGAACCCTCCAGCCCCACAAAGCCACTTTGATGACATTAGTTAAAATGCTCAACACCCACTCTCTAATAACTATTTTGCTATGTGGTCCAAAATACCCTAGGCAGCACCTAGCTCCCATTGACCCTGCTGTGACCTGATTCCAACATATTCATTCTCACTCACTCTCTTTCTCTTTCTTTCTCTCTCTCTCTCACTCACACACACACACACACACACACATACACACACACACACACACACACACACACACACACACACACACACACACACACACACACAGAGTGGGGGAACCAAGTTCAACACCCACTTGAAGATGACCCCTCCTCATATGAGCTGCGCTGAAATTGCTTTGTTCGCAATTGTCTGTTCTGGTCTCTGAACTCACATTGAATCACACCCACAAATGTTCTAACATCCTGAGGTTGAGGATATATGTGGAGGAAAAGTGAGGCTTTTGCATAAATACTGCTGTAATTACCATTGATGTTGGGTTGCGTACCATTTCTTTTCATTCTGAGGCTTCTATTATGGCCGCTTATAAAAGAAGACACTCATCCTCTGCAGGTCAGCTTATGTAACTGTGATCCAGATATGTTATCCCTGCAGGAACCGGGCTACCTATTGAGTTGCAGTACACAAAAGGCACATTCAAAGTTAAACATAACATTGAACAAATGTGTCCTTAAACCTTTTTGCTTTGTCATGTACATTCGAATTGCGTATGCCCTTAGCCTGTATTGCCTGCAGTTTGACTCCTCGTATCACAGCAACATCCGTTGTTATTCCAATAAGAACATGACGTTCTGATGAGTTGAGGTCATTCTCATTTCATCTAAGCGCAATTCATTTCCTGTGTTTACTGGAGTTCAAACAGTGGACCCCTGCCCCATAGCACAATCCAAAAGCTTTTGAGTTTTTGAGAAGGAAAGATTCATTCCATTTTCAACAAGTTTGTACATTCTTTTAACTTGAGGCACACTATTCGTTAGCCTTTCCCTTGAATCTCTCAGACATTGGCATATACAACCGTGGCCTGGGTTTGTTCTCAGACCTTGCGACATGCTGAAACATGCATAAACCATCTCCCTTCCTACCCCTGTGAAACATGAAATCAAGGGCTATTTTTAACCAATTCCGAAGGCCTTTTGTCTTGTGTCTGTATGGGAATGAGGAGGGCTTTCTAGAGGATGGATGTGTGGGGAGGGCCTCTGTGCTGTGTTGTTGCCTACAGGCATTCTATACAGGGACAAAGTGGAAGCTGACCACCCCCACCCCCCCCCACCCCAAATTAGGGCTACTTTCAGGAGAACTCCAAACTACCACAGCCATGGGAAACAAAGTGGAGGGGGAAGACAGGACTGGAGAAAGACTTTGGACAAACAGAAAGAAAGGGATGACCTGAAATAAAAGTTGGTGAGATGAAAAGGTGGATTTAGGATAGAAGCAGATAAGAAAGGGAACGGAGGTTGATAAGATGGTGTAAACCTTCACAAGTGGTTCTCCGTGGTAGTTTGTTTACTAAGTGTGGGTTGCGGGTGAGGCTTGTTTTGGTTTTGGAGAGATAGGGTGCGTGAGAGTCCTCTTTAACCCCCTGCCCTTCCTTTCCCCCAGTTCCAGTAGGAACTGATCTGCTGGAATGTAAACAGCCACGGATTACAGTGGGGTCACTATTCCCATGGTTTTAAAGCTTTGTATAACGGGAACAGCCATTCACACAGTCTGTAATCACCAGGGTCTTCCACTAAACTGTAACTGCCACTCGACCTATTAGCAACCACACATCCCAAAGCTGTCTCCCAGGCTAGACTTTCAAAGAACAGTTCCCTCAATTGTAATATTCCTTCAATTGAATGTCTTGTGATCTGAATCACTCTCAGGACTTATTTTTGCAATAATGACTGGTTCACTGGACATTATCCCACACACATTATCTGCACACACAGGTTGAGAGGTTGGAGGTATGTTTATGTCCTCCAAAAGCTGCATTTGGTTCATCCTTGCTGCCTATCTCTTGCCTATCTTGACATAACAGTGTTTTTGCCTTTAAACCCAGGCTAGTGATTGCTCCCCAGCCAGCACTGTGGGCTAACCCTGGCACAGATGAGTATTTCTGTTACTGTTAGCTAAGTTAATTACCATAGTTAATTACCATTACACTAGTTAGGGCACTGTTTTTAGTTCTCTTATATTTGAAAGGCTGTTATTGGGCATAGAGCCTTTGTGGACACCTTGGCTCCTGAGTTCACCCAGATTAAGGCTCTGCTCTGTAACCTCCAGTTGGACAAGCTGACAATTCTCCTTTTAGGGCCCAGCCACTGTCAAGTGTGTGAGCCATATGGCCCTTGCATGCCTAGAGCTGGACAAGCCCCCTGTGGTGACCACTTTAACAAGTGCCTTCTTAAAGCAGGTCCTTCAACCTTCCGCCTTCAAAGTGCTGCCTTAAATCCTTACATTAAGGAGGTTCAAAGGTACTGACCAGACCCCAAGGCCCTCTCTCTCCACACCAGTGATGGCATGGCTTTTGTGGCAGGATGTTGGTATGTAGCTGCAGGCTGGACCATATGCCTACAATGTAGTTATCTACTGCCTCCTTAATTGTCTCCTCAGATGAAGTCTCAAGGCCTGATGCCCACTGTTCCCAGCCACAGTGCCATATTACTGACTACTTGCTTTCAAGGAGTTATGGTATCACTGCTCACTTGGGCTGCATATGTTATTCCCTTTCCCATCTCAAATTAGCCAGTCCCTTCAGGCCTTGGCTATAAACTCCACTGCCCAGAGCCTCAGTCATGCATCACTATACAGGGTTTACTGCAGAAAATTGGTTAGTGGACCTGGACCTGGTCCAGGCGGTAGATCATATTTGCGAATTTTTGAGCATCAAACACTTAATTTCCTGCATTTGGTGAATTTTTCTGTGCCTTTTCTGCATCAATTTATGGCGGAAATGTCTTGTAAAGGTAAGACACAAAAAGGAAAGGAAAACACAAAATTCAGGCACCAGGTGACAATTCAAAATATAATGGAATATAATGCAGTAAGGCTCTGAGACATTCTGGATTACTTTCAATATTTATTCTCCTGTAGATCAACGTTTCTGTTTTATTTCCGGGCTTTTACTGTAAAAGTCTGGAAATAGGAAGTAGTTTCGATGCTTTTGCTCGTGAGCTTGCTTTCCCCCGACATTGCGGATGACACTGTCATCTGCTGAGCTGTGACAGATCCTGATGGCATCTCACGTTTTAACTAGGTCTAAACACTAGCGTCACACAAATTGCAGCATCTCTGCCTTTTTTCTTTTCTACCTGAAGGTTTCTGAGGTTTTATTTCATTAAAGTGTATTCATTTTCTTTATGTTAGTGGAGGCAATTCAGCCGAGGTGCAGCGCTATAACGGCTGTGGGAAACCCTAGTTCGTTTTTGGCAAGGGAACCTGGCAAGCTTATGTCTAAACTGACCCTCCGCAAGGTATCACTGCCTCAGTCTCTCCTGTTGGAGCCAGCGGGAGTCCTACGTACTCTGCCTGGGTTCCCACTGGAGATGTTCAGCCCTGCAGCACAGCAATCCTTGGAGCGTATAATCCAGGAAAATCAAACTAGACAGCAGTTTGCTAGTCTGCGAAGTGAGCTTACATCCTCGCCTGGTCAGACGGCTCCTTCAAGACATGACAATGGCCACTGTCATCCACCACTCAGCCCCTATGCTCCACTGAGTTACCTGACCTGCTTGTCCACTTCTCCAGCTTAGGGTACGTGCTTTCTGAGTACCTTCTGAAAACAAGCCTATAGGCTTGGTTGTATGCTTGCTTGTTAAATGAGAGCTAATATGTCTCTCCCCTGCCCTCTTCCTGCGTCTCTTCCAATCTGTTTTGATCTATGCTTTCTGGTTTCTGCCCTGGCTTTAGTTGACACAATCATCCCGGATATGACTAAGATAAAGATCTTATCTCCTCCACTCGTTCACTGTTTGGGATATTTTCATCACTTTAGTCAAAGCAACCCTGCCCAGCCCAGTGCTATCTCAGCTCTCTAAACTTTACACTTCACCACTAAAAGCTAGACTAGCTCTGCCCATGAGCTACTGTTTTATAAATGACACAGCTATGTTCAAGTTCCCTGTCCTCATCTTGAAGACTGTCTATATTTAGAGCTGGATTAGGGTACAGAGGTTTTTAACGTGCTAAGTTCAAGTTGTTTTGAAAAAACGTGTTGGGTGATTTTGTGCTCTTTAAACTCTCAAAGATCAAATGTGAGCGAGAGGGAGATGTTTTTTTGTTTGTTTTTTTAACCTGTCTGAACCCCCTTTCTCTCCCTCTTTCTCCATTTATGGAGTGTGGGACCCATGGCCAAAAAGCTTAATGAGTCTAAAAATAATGGCTTCCAAATTACAGTCACCAAAACAGCATTGTTCCCCTGTATACTCACTCAAACCCACACAGCTCTAAACTGTCCCAGTTGACTGGACTGGATGAACAAAACGGTTATTTCTAGTTGTCTGCTTAGGGTAGATGAGTTTGTTTGCACAGTGACAAAACACAGGGAGAAATGATTAAAAATGCTGTGTTGAAATACATTGATCAAAAGCGAAGAGGAAAATATTTATAGCATGTATGCAGGTGAGACAAAGGGATGACATGGGGCTTATAAAAACATTTCACCTCACACAAATAAGGAAAAACTAAAAAAAAAGTACCCTCATCAATGCATTTACACTATATATATATACAGTATATATATCTCCCAGAAGGGTCCTTCTGTTTCATTATTGTATTGGTGCTCAGTGTTCCATGAGCCTGTGGACAGGATCATTTAACATGGGGCACTAGGTCTCTCAACACCTAGAGTAAATGGGCACCATATTGCTCTTAGCATAAGGAAACTGGTTTCTCATGAGGTTTCACTTTTCTTTTGATGAAGGATTCTGGTGGATCTGTACTTTCATTTGAGATTTCTTGCAAATTTGTCTTGGTGAATTTGATTGCTTTTTGGGGTTGAACCAAATGCTTGGTGGCAGTCCACTGCTGCTTCATGGTGAGAAGTCTTCAAACTTCTTTCTCCCCTCTTTCATTTTCTTGTTCTTTTGAATGATTTGCAGCCATTCATTTCCAGAGAAAGCCTAGGTCTAGGAGGCTTTGGTTAAATCAGTGACCACTCTCTTACATGGCCCTCACTTCTACTTTCCCATTACTCCCTCTGACTCGCTTTCCCATCCCTTTCTCTCCCTAGTTTCTCTTATTCTGTCACTCTCTTATCTCCGTCTTTCACTCCACTTCTCTCTCTCTCGCCAATAAATCATTTGTGTTGGGAAAAGGCTGCCAACAGTATTGTTTAACTTCTCTCTCT
>CABFOS010028490.1:0-16845 GCA_900660315.1 Diretmoides pauciradiatus
ATATGTTCACCCCTTTTCTGCTGTTCTTTGCCTATTTACAGAGCAGGTAGTCAAATTGTTTCCCACCGTCCACCGTGGATAAATGAGTCGAAATGCTATGTATGTATGAGCCATTATTCCTTCTGCTGCATTCACCAGACTGTGATTACCCTGCCCAGTACCGGCCTTATTATAAAGGACTCTAGAGGTAATCCACAAATAATGAGAAAGGGACTCAGGGTGCCTACATAAAATGGCAATGGTAATTTTACTTAAGTCAAGTCACAACTTGGTTTTGCTTGCTCATGGACTTGATGAAAACAAACTTGGAAAAATACAGTCACACAGTCTTTTCAGGGAGTGCAGTTTTTGGAGAGCCTTTGGTGTCTTTTCCCTTCATCTGCCGCCTTAAGCCCTTTGAGTTTAGAATTCTTGACATTCATGTTTGCCTTAAAAGAAAGAGCCCTGCCACTTCTTATCTTATTCTAGACTGAAATCACGAGGGTCTTGGTGAATCCCGCCTGCTAACTGACTTTGTCCAGTGGTGGTTGTATAATGTACTTTATATTGTAATATTTTAATTGTATACATTCGCTATGTGTTCATTGCCGGAGCTTTCACTCTTATGTTTCGCTTTCACCTCACTGTGAACTGACAACTAATTAATGTCACATCCTCGGTTGCCTTCCCAAACAGTGGCTCTGCCCAGTGGCTCTGTCGGCCCTAGGTGATTGATAGGAAGGATGTAGGTCAGTTGGAATGGAACCAGGACAAAACATGCTCCACGACAAAAAATCTCATCCGTTGTCCATTTTTCTCTCTCTCCCTTCCTCCATCTGGTGTGTGTGCATCCGAGAGGAACTGGCGATCTTGTATGCAGAAGTGGAGGCCAAACCCACGGCGAGGGCCAGGCCTTGAGACTTTGAGGACCCATTGGCTCTTAAGCCCGTTGGCCAATAACGGCGCTGCCCTTATAGAAGCAGCGTTGGCCACTCTCCATCGCATGGGTGGACACAGAAGTGTGCTGTGTTCCTCGCAGTTGCAGCTCCTGTCTGTTTCATCCAGCTGGATCTCAGTTAGTTGAGCCCGTCAGTCCCTATAGATGGCAGTCTCGAGCTGCAGTCAGATGCAGCCAGCCCTCCTGCACTAGGAAGGCACAGACATGATGTAAACGTTGAACGAACACAGACACACACACACACACATACACACACATTCTTACTCTCGCTCTCTGTCTCCTATCTTGCTTGCGTAATCTCCTCCACAAACACACACTCTTGCACACAAAATTAGCATTCACCTAAAAACAGATAGAAGTGGGACATGAGACTTGTGGGAAAAGAAGCAGAGGAATCGTTTTGTGGCTCTGCCAAGTCAGTGGACTGGGTATTTATCTGCAACCTGATTGGTCAGTATAACAGGAGAGGATGGTGACACATGCATTTGATTGATCCCTGTGACTCTGGAGCTTAGGCTACTTCGGTGTTAAACAACAAATAATGTCTATAATGCTCTGCTTTTATGAGAGGGGTTACATGAAGAAGCAGAAGCAGAAAGGTGTGATCAGAGAGACTGGAAGGTCTGGGTGCAAGCCCCCGATGACAGCAAGCATCTGTCCTGCTCACGTGTCCTTCAGCAAGACACTGAATCCCTGCCAGCTCCAGCGACGTGTTATTTTACTAACCCTGTGCTGTGGAGCGGTGCAGGCAAAAAGATGAAAAAGACAAAAGTAACGTTCCAAAAATATATTTATACATAAATATATTAATGGTGGAATCAATGGGTTGAAATAGTGAAAATGGGCTGAGGTAAAAAGGCAGAATCAGGTGTGAAAGTCCAATTAAGGAGGGCATATCAAATGGGCTTCATAATTACACTGCATTGTACATTTACAGGTAAGAAAAAGCCTTTATTATACCCTGACTTTTGCATTACTCTTGTTGTGTGTGAAACACCATTGTAATTCTATTCCAAATGAAAAAGCTTTTTAGCTGAGCAAAACAAACTTAATCTCTGAAGTGGGGAAAGGTGAGTTTCACTCTATTGTTCAGCTGATGTCAGTGTGTATCTCAGAAAGAGACCAAGAACAAGTGTGAGGTCGTTGCTTACATTTGGATATAACATCAATTGAACGAATGCAATAGTGTGAATGGAGTTAAACACTCCAGCCAATCAGGCGTTGTTAGTGGCAGGATCCATTGATTGTCTCTCTCTTCAGTCTCAGTTGTTGACACTGCAACCCCTGGGGTCCCTTGACAACATTACAGGCATGTGTCAATCGCATTGACACTGATTCATTGTGATTGGTTCCTGCTAATGAGGTGAAATGGGCTGACATTTCACTTGACAATCAATCGGGAGCCAATTACCCATTTGTAAGGCTGCCTGGGATTCCATGTGTCAGTGGTTAGACTGTAGGCTAATGATGCTGCACTAGGAAGAGGAGGGACCACTGATGACACATTTAAAGCATTTTCTGATATGTTTTAACAGTCAATGTCAGATAAAAACTGGGGTAATTGAATAGATACATAAAATGATACATCTAACAATAAGAATACAACACTTAAATTAGTAACAACTTTCACATTTCTTCTCAAATCACATATTAACAGGTGAACTGGAATATAATTTGTTTTTACAATTGCCTTTTTAATTATTCTGCAATCTTGTTTTTAATTAGTTTGTTTATCGTATTGGCTTTTATTCACTCTACTGCAGATTGTTTTGAAAAAATACTATACAAATCCCTGTTTGCACACCCAGGCATGTCTGTTGCTCCCCATTTCAATTTCACCTTGTGTTTGGCTAGTGCTGGCCTGACCCATGTCCCGAGAAAGCGTGTATGTGTACGTGTGTGTGTGAAGGGGAGTGTGTAGGGTTAAACGGGGATGGGGATGATCCTGTCTGCCCTGGGCTGGCCTGGCTCTCTACTCTCCTCTGTCCACTGAAGCTGAAAATAGGACTGGGGCTGCAGGCTCTCTCTCTCTCTCTCTCTCTCTCTCTCTCTCTCTCTCTCTCTCTCTCTCTCTCTCTCTCTCTCTCTCTCTCTCTCTCTCTCTCTCTCTCTCTCTCTCTCTCTCTCTCTCCCTGTCTCTCTCGCCCTCAACATCTCACTGCTGGAGCACAGCGCTGGACAGTATTGGACTCTCAACATAACAGTTAACAGTGCATCTTTTGCCAGAGGTGCATCAATACCAAATGTTTAGAACCGATAAGAGCAGTGATCATTGACGTACTGATCCAAATACTACTCAATTTATGCCACTTCATTCATGCCACCTAGCATTGTCCCATTATAAAACAGTTACAAGAACAAGTGCATCAATTGTCTTTATTCATTTGATCAAATTATGCACTGACCATTGAATACAAATCCTCAGTAAAATGATGAATGCTAAAAAAATAGAGAAGTCTTCATAACATAGGCATGCTATCATAGCGTATCTCTGTCAAACAGCTTATCGACAGACAACAATGGCTTATTCAGAGTTAACATAAAGAATTAGGCTAGGTTAGGTTACACCTACATAATAAAACAGGCATTTACTCTGTGTAGCCCTTTGCCAATGAATTTCACAAATAGCAGCACTTCAGCATTTTCATGTCAGGAGACACTTTTCCTCCCGTCAGAAAACATTTGCCTTGCACCAAAGCACTTGGTACTAGAGTATCAATATTGTGACAGCTTGGAGGACTTGGGAGCTGGATGGGTGCCGATCCCGATACTGCAGATACCCCCACCCCCTCTCTTCTCTTCTCTCTCTCTCTCTCTCTCTCTCTCTCTCTCTCTCTCTCTCTCTCTCTCTCTCTCTCTATGGCTCTTGAGTGTATGTAAAACCTCTTGATGTGGGTTGAAGTGAGAGCATATGTTCTCTCCCACTTAACACCCTGAACTTGAACAGTATTTACTCCATTTGTGCCCAGACTGTAGCCAGTTAGTCTGAGTAATTAACGTCTTTTATCTTAATTACTGTGACAATCTTTCATTTGGTCCCTCAGCTCAGATCGTCACCTGCAGTGCTACCGTCCCTGTAGTGATTTGATCACCTGCCACATTAAATCACAGCAGGCACAATCTTTTAGAAAATTAGATTAATTTGAATTAGACAGCAATCGAGATGATGTGCTGAGATAAGGAATAATACAATATGATTGATTGATTGTCCTTGACCTAACAAGAATAGGTTCATTTTGGAATAAGTGCATTGCATGATAATTGCGGTGCATCATTTGTGTACGTGCTTCACTCAGATATTCCTTTTTAAGTCCTTTGGATTCATCCATGTCTGACGGCAGCGCTTTGAGGTATTGCTCAAACCTCCTTATATCTGTATTCTCCACACAGACATCCACCAGTGAATCGTCTCAGGCAGTCTCTCTCATGTGTGTCACTTGGATCATTTGTTTGCTTTGTTTCAGGGGGGCTGTGTTCTGTGCTGTCGGTTCACTTTTTAGTGCTTTCTCTGGCTTTGTTTTGTCTGACATATCACCAAGCAAGCCTCTTGCCGATAGTAATACGACGCACAAGTGATACAAGCGCGCCGGCATCAATTAGGGGAAACACGACGAGCACGGCAGCACATCAATATTTATTTCATCTGCATATAGATGAGATTGGGTTTTAGGAAGCCATTTGCTGATGAACCTCTCCCTCTCTCCCTCCCTCCCTATGTCTCCAAACACTACCAGAGCTCACTGGTGAGTCCACTCTTGTTATGACAGGGGAGGAGGGGGGGTTAGGGGACAGGAAAGTGCTTGAGGAGGAGAAAAGAGCCAAGGTATAATGAGATAGAAATTTCAGGGCCAAAGGTGTTCTCTCGCAATGAGGTGGTTCAATTTGCTCTCTGGCGGCTTAGGCTCCATTTCATTTCTTTGTTGCACTGTGGTAACTGAAACTGACAGCTCACCCCATCCACAAACATTCATGAAGAAGAGACTAACTAAAAGGTCAAAGGCCGGCTCCTGGCAGCTCATTGGTCCAGACGCTGGGAGCAGTATCAGTGGTTTTGACATTGATGCTGACAGACCATGGAGCAAGAAGTCACGGCTGCACAGGGCCCTGGGCTGGAGATTCAATCACATGTCATGCTGCCTGTTTTCCATTGGCCTCCGGGTGACGGGGCCGGGGCTGAGAGAGCCAGCATGGGGTCTCTCTGGGAGAACGCACAAATCCCTGTCCCTGCCTGGGATGGCGAGAGGAGAAAAAGTTGTTTGTTCCAAGGGAGACGTTGGTAAACCAGTTGATGGAGCTGTCTCTGGAAGTCTGAGTCCTCTGCAGCCCTCAGCTACTTGAACTATATGAACCAGCATGCAACAATGATGGGACATGACAGGTGGAATGTCCCCTTGTGCCTAGGAAAGAACATGAACACCCCAAACAACACACACAAGCATGCTCCTCTTCCACCTGGCAGCCTGTGCTTATTCCCCCACTTATACGCAACACTCATGCACGCATACACTCACAGAGATTTCCACTGTGTGCTCTCCACAGGTCTACAAATAGGTCAGAGAGCTGTGTCGATTAATAGAATAAAGATCACGTGAGAAATATCTATGGTCTATAAGTCAAAGATGAGCTACGAGAACAGCCCCTTAGAGAGGCCGTTTTCTCTGCTCTTGAAGCCAGAGGAGCCTTTACTTTATGTTGAGTGCTCTTACTCCAAAATACCCTCTCCTCGGCTGGAACAAGGATCGAGCCCTTTAGGGAGCTCTCCACAGTAAACGGGCGGTATAGATCAGTGGTGGGAAAAAACAGTGTTTCTCTTTTCATCAGCTACATTGCCGCAGCCCATCAAACCGAGGTCAATTCCCCTCAGTGGAAAAGAAACCGGCCTCAACTTTGTGGAATGGAAACTGGTGTCGACTTCTGTTGCCTATACTGAGGCAGAGAGAGGGAGAATGTGGTGTCTTTTGTAATTACCTACAGACAAATGGACGGCGCTGACCACTGCTGAGTTTGTAATTAACCTATTCTCAGATGCAGAAAATCAATGCCATGCTTCCTGCAATCATTATTGGGAATATGGACAGTGCAACATTGGCATGTTTAAATGTCTTTTTTTCAGTGTCTCCTTATTTGAGGGTCTTCCAGGTAATGTGTTTTCCCTCAAAATGTAAAAGCCTTAGCTGATCACGTCTATTTCTGTCCACCTCTGTGTCGGTCAATTTCCTGACTCCTGGCCCAGGAATTGCACATATTTACTTTCCCTTGTATTTGCTCACTACTTGGCATTTAAATAAAGCAATTTGTGGTATTCATGCAGCTGGATTAGTGGCTGCTTTTCTGAATTCATCATTGCCTGAGATATTTCAGCCCAGAGCCTAGATCACTCCCGGCAGCGAGGATTTCAATTTACACTTCAGCTATTTAGTTGAGGTTGTTCGACAGAGCAACTTATAATGAGTGCAACAATAGAATACGCTTCAGTTCATAGATCATGAATTGCAAACAAACAATAGAAGGGAGAGTCAGACAGTAGTGCCCTGATACAATGCTCCTCTGAGCCAAGGAGGGTCATGTTAGAGAGAAGTGCTAGGAAAAGAAATTAGCCTTGAAAAAATATTTGTTCTGTTTTCAGACTTTGACGGAAGATAAGAAGTGACTCTGCTCTGCTCATTGGGCTTAGGCTGGAATTTAGTGGTGGGCTATTGCTCAGGGATGTGGGGATGTGGGATGTTACCAGCACCAGGGTTTTGAAGTCAAGCAGCCATGGGCACTGAGTGATGGAAATTATCCTAGGGGGATGGGGGGGGGGTTACATGGGAGAAGTTAGGAATGAGGCGGGTCCAGTCTGAGTGTCTGATGCCTACATCAGTCTCATAAAACATGAAAATCTAGTGGTGGGTCACATGGTTAAGAAGGAAATGCAGGTGAAAACAAGTGGGGGTGGACCGTGGATGGAGGCTTATCTGTTGTGATTTAAAACATGGTTGAAGCATTTCAGGCTTCATGCATTGAGGATTTTTAAACAAGACTAGGTCAAAACCTAGTATGTGGCTGGACCGTGTGCGCTCTCCCTCATGCCTCTTTGCGCAAGGGGAGCTGTTTTCTGTTCCTAGGCGCACTTGAATGCATCACAATGTATTACAGCGAAAGTTGACCAATGGTGTAACCCTCCCAAACACTGGAATTTTCTTGCCTGAATGGTACATTCAACACACCATGACATCGCCAAATGCCCAAATTTCCTAGGCTCACTTGAATGCATTTCATCACGTGTGCGAAAGTCATCATTCAGCGGTAACGTCATCGGTCACAGACATTCGTGTCTGACGGGCTGCCACTGTCGCGGTCCAGCCAAAAACGGCATTGGATTTTCATGATTTAACTTTCTGAAGTGATTGACCTTGTGTTAAAGTGCAGCCACAACAAATCTTCAGAGAGTCAGACCAGATGTGAAACACAGCTTAATTCCTATGCAAATGCCAAGCAGTAGACTATACATTTGCATGATATATCTTCAAACTATGCAGATGACCTTTTGCTTAGGATTATGTCCCAGATACTGGGTGCTTAATAATACACTGTAGGCATTCGGGCTTCTGAATGCATTTCCTCCGAAACTTATACTCTACACACCAAAATGACTCGTTGAGTGGTCCCTGTACAACAGTGGAGAGCTTCAGACAGATTCATGTTGAAATCCTGTTGAGATCTGACCTGACAGGGGCCCCTCTTGGAGTTTGATTACCTCAGATGATCTACAGTACACACACTCCAGCATCTAGTCTTCATTGCACTCCAGCCTTCAGCTTGAGGGTGGAGGCGAGGGGATTTTGTGTTGGCTATTTGTGTGTGTGTGTGTGTGTGTGTGTAAACTCTGGTACATCACACTTTGCAATATATGGGTTTATCCATGAAAGGCATTCCACGGGGAATGTTAACTTAGAAACATGACTGAGGAGTTCTCCTCTTCGCTCAGTAAGCTGTGATCTGGCGTTGGGCTGCCAGACGCAATTGGGTGTAAAGGCCTTTGAAGTGTACTGTGATTGGACGAGTGTTTGTGGCTATTTTGACAGCGGTGGTTGTGAGGGAGGTAGTTGGTGAAGCAACAATAACTTGTGGGGTCACACCAGGTTAGGTTTCCATAAATATCAGATGTGTGTGTGTGTGTGTGTGTGTGTGTGTGTGTGTGAGCAAGAGAAAGGGAGAATTGGTAAATCACTTTAAAGCTATGTGTCTATGATCCATGTGCGTATAAACAGAGAAAGACGGGGCAAATTACTTTCAGCCAATGTGTGTGTGTGTGTGTGTGTGTTTATTGGTGTTTCGGTGTGTTTGCATGTGTGACCGAAAACCCATCACATCAGAAAGCCAATATCTGTGTGCATTAGCCCTCCCGCAGCGTCGCCTCTTTGAAATTCAATTTCAAGCAAATATTTCATAGACGTTTTCCCTTTGAGTCTCACAATGTCACAGTTCATTAAAACGTAATTGAAAGGGAATATTCAACAGCTTACTTTGCACATGCACCACTTTACCCCATTACACTTGCTAAACAAACATTTACATACAATATCATCTCAGTTCTATTTGCTCTCAGAAAGCTACATGAGCCGCTTACACGGCTTCCTTATCATTTCTCGTAATTCATCTCTGCCACCACAAATAACCATAGCGGGAACGTGGGATATGCAAAGCGTGATTCAGCAGCAGTGTTTTTAATCTTCCTTCCATCAGCCTCCATTACCAGTGCTGCCGAGCTCAGCGAACCAGAGCACTCCTGGGCTCTGATTGGGTTAGTTCAATTAGATTGGCCCCAGTGAGGTGTAATAAGAACTGTTCTGTATCAGTGACAAAGCGTAGGCGTAAACCCAGCGGCAACCGTTATGGCTTTTAGCTAGTGACCCATTAATATCAATAAGCCCCAATTTCCTGGTTCTGGAACTGTGTTGGAGTCCTCCTGACTCATCTATTGCTCAGGTCAACCTGACACCTCATGCCACCCTCAGGTGCACAAGCTTCAACAGGAACGGTAACGTACTGAAAGGCCACATTTAAAATGGAGTGATTGGTTCTGGTTTACCTGGAAAAATAAATTCTCGGAGTCTGTTAGTTTTGAAGTAAACAACAATCATCTGTGGGGATGGACTGTGTGTATCAGAGGGTTCTCTCCTCCCTCTCCTTTCCCCTCCAGTCCTCTCCCCTACACCTCCAGCCTTCTGTGGACTAGTATGGATTTTTACACGGGACAGTAGACCTAAATGGTTCTATCATGGGACATCAGTGATTACTGGATATCGGCCCCACCTTTAAATTAAAGCCTAATTAAGAAGCAGAATATCGATCCTCCCCGGTCCCTTCCCTTCTCCCATAGAGGGAGTGATGGATCTGTCTGGGTCCCTGGCTGGCTGACTGTGTCGTCCAGTCTTCCTCTACTTTTTCTTTTGCATTTCCATGTTTGTCTCTCCATTTTCCTCTCTTTCCTCTCGTCATTTCAGCAGTAATTATCAGTTCTCAAAACTCAAGCAGTTCAGTGTCTGAAAGGATCAATTTTCTTTGCAATTGGTCAGGAGTTAATTGATGCAGTTGAGGAGTTAATTGATTAGTTACTGATCAGGGTGTCGATGCCTTTTTGCACGATGCCTTTACTTTTATCTAAATCTTTGGTTCAATTGTTTGGTTTTTGCTGTTTTATTTAAAAGTTTGGGCTTTACAAATATTTTAGATCAGCAAGAGGCGCTGTGAAAAAGCAAAAAGGTTGATTTTCACTAAACATATGTTTTAATTTATAAAAATTGGAATTTAATGATATTCTTCTCCCAAATCAGAACTGAGGAGCGGGAGTGTCGATTATATACTATTGGACAACTGTACATCATAGTAAAGCCCTTTGATGCGCAACCTGGCAACCTTGTCCCAGAGGTTGATGATGGGCAGAGAGAACGCTAACACAATTAAACCAAGGCGAGACAGAAGCAAACTGTCCGGATGAGAAAATCCATGTGAACTCTCTCTCTACCTGCAGCATACTGGTCCATCAAAAGAACGAGCTACCGCCGAGCATAACACATGATCTCTGATGTCCGCGTGGTATCGTTTCCCCTTAGGAATAGACGTATGAGAGTATACATGAAAAAGGATAACAGCATGTGATATTTACTTCACTAGGTGTCTGTTTGCTGTCTTTACTGTGTAATGGAAGAAATATTGTTGTCTAGGCAACCGACCAAATGGTTAAACGAGTTTGTCTGCTTGGCATTTTTTTTACCATTGTGCTTTTGAAGAGCTTAAACGTCTTGGTGGGGATGAATTTCTTTGTGTGCTCAAGCTGTGAAACCATTGCCTGGGCACAATCCAAACACATTCTCTGTGTTTTTGAGGAAACACTTTGACAGGAGACGGGTCCTTGTCGTGAAAAACGAGCCAGGTTTTCCTCCTGAGTGAGCCAGTGGCGCAGTGACATTAGCATGTTCAGTCGGGATGCACTGCTCCAGTCGGCCAAGGTGAGGCTGTGTCACACGCTCGCTTCACACCCTGCATATTGGAGCAGCTTCGTTACGCTCTCTATGTATGGTGTGTCACCCCATCGTCGGTTCCTCTGTGGATCGGCACTCCCATGTCAGTACCCATCTCCCCGTGAACTCTCCTCATCCTTAACCATCTCTTCATGCCTCACCTCGACCCTCATCATGCCATTCTTTTTCGCCTCCTTATCCCCCTCCTCTTCTTCTTTGCTTTAGCTTTCCGCCCTTTGCTCTTCTAGCTAGCTGTACTGTGTGCTGATACTGTATGAGCAGTCTGCTGTCAGACATGCATATTGTATGGCACGGCTCTATCTGCCTCATCAATCCATCTAACCTCTTTCCTGCTGGCTTTATCAGACGTATGAAGCCTTTCCTTTGATCTGATGACACTACAAATTAATAAATAAATACCCACTTTTGTGGATGAATTTGCTCTGTTTCTACGAACACGCAGGAAAGGAGAAACAAAGGGGGAGGTGGGAAGAGAACGACAGATAGAGGAGAATGTGAAAGGGCGGGAGAGAAATAGATTAAGAAAGAGAATAGCAGGATTGAAGGCGAGGAGATAGAAGAGACAGGCTGGTTGAGAAGTCATTATGCAGCCCCGTTCCAGCAGCGGCTGCTTTTGAAGTTTAATTTTATTTGATGTATTATTGTCTGGCCACGCAACGGTGATTTTTACTGTGCTTGGATTGACGTTTTAATATCTCCCTTCAAGAATGCACCCTTGAGTATTGAAAACTAAGTTGGGCTTTTGCTCAATGCATTTCATACGGTCTCCTTTGGCCCATTTCCACATGATACATAAGGACTTGACGTGTTCCTTGTGATCAGATTGTAATCAGATGCCACAAAAACACATAATATTCAGGTCTAAATGCACCCAAGATGCATTGAAGATCTGATTACCCAAACTAGCTCCAGGGGCAGGCGGAGCATTTAGCCACATCAGCATAGTATAAATACAATACGTCTCCAATACATATTCTATATACTATGTGAATGGAAATAAACCTCACACAGATGTAACCAGGAAGCACAATCAACAGGTGGCAGGTTGCTTGGAGAGTAACATACTTGTCAAAATGCATTACCAGGATCCTCATAAATGGGGAACCAGGGTGACAAGGTTTTTGATGTCAATTGTATCAATAAACATTAGTGAGTTAGTGAGCTGTAAAGCAAAAGAGGAAATGTGTATGGAGATGCAGTTTAATGTCAGGTCACGATATGATACGAGACACTGTCACATATTTGCGATATATTGGAGTGTGAGGCAGGGTCTGTAATGTGTGGGCCTGGTAACACACACACACACACACACACCAAATGAAAGTTGATATCAGTGAATTCCAGTGTTTTACCACAAAACTGGCATCATATAATACATGGTTATTGACAGACTAATCAACAGAGCAGAGTGTGTTGGCAAGATTTTAAGCCCACCCCGATCTTCTAATTAAACTGATTATCCAAACAGCTGTCTGCTAGTGCACCCTCTCACTTAAACACACACACACACACACACACAGTCATTATGCTACATATGTGGTTGCCCTCAGAGCAGGGTGTGATAAATATTGTCAGTGAGGCTCTAATGACGGTGCTCCGAGCGCCAACTGATTGTCTGCAGACCCTTGATACTGAATTAAAACATTTCTCAGGCTTTAGCAGGAGGTTCTGAAGAGGTGGTTATTACAATGTTACTGGAATCTTTATTCAATACTGTGTGTGTGTGTGTGTGTGTGTGTGTGCGTGTGCGTGTGCCTCCACTGCCTCTATGGACCAGCCTCCTCTGGCTCATATGCCCATCTTAATGACCTTGTATGCTTGTTTTGAATTGCTGTTCAGCACAAGCATTAAAGATGGAAAGCCAAATTGTATTGTGTTGAACTGTGGTACAGTACATTGTTGTTTTAGCTTAGTTCAATAGCCTCTTTTATTGCCTCTTTCAAAGCACCACTTTGTAACTGCAGTACATCAGCCCCTGTTGAAACATTGTTGTTCCAATAATGATTTATTGATTTGAAAATGCTTTTTGCTGTGTCTGATCCAAGGTTTCACAGGATGTGACAGCTGAACATAAGCGACACAGTTTGAGGCAGCGAAAGATTTGTTGGCATTTGTGCTGCTGTTTGTAATCACTTCATTTTGACTTCAGGGCTAACAGAGTTCCACCAAGCATACTGTAGTTTTCATCTGCAAATCAAACTCTTTAAGAACATATGTGAATAAACCAAAACGTGACAAGATCAAATCGATCCAGATTGTTTATTCTACATGCGCTATCTTACTTTACACTGCAAAAAGAAAAAGAAGATTGCAATTTGTGCAGAGCTGTCATCTCTGTGAGGGCCAGGGCCATTGCTGAAGGCTTCACCTGAGTTCACATCTGCAGTGTAGTAGTCTATATTGTGAGCTTGACTACTTTGTGCTAAGCCAGTTAGCTGGTAACTATAGCATCTCTATCCCCAGGAGGAACCAGCTGCTCTCTTGTTTTTTTGACTCGCCACAGGCTGTTCTCTCTCCATCTCACACCTTCCCAGGGGATTTTCAGGACACCTGCTGAGCTTAAATGGCATATTTGTCTCTTCTGCAGAGCAACAACAGAGATTTTCATCCACCCATCTGTTTAGGAAACTGTTATCATGCGCAGAACATGCTAAAATTGCTACCTATGCTGCAGAGAATATCCGTCTTATTCTTACATTGAGTCTGAAAGTTGTTTATGGCAGAGATAATTTTAGTTGATTCCAATGCAAATTAACTTAATTTTAAGACTGAATATGAAACTAAAATACTTGACTAAAAGACATTTTATGCAGTGTAGATTGTCTTCTACATGCCACCACCTCTGTTGCATGCTTTACCTTAAGGTCAAACTTAAAAGAAATAATTTTATATGGATTCACTTGGTAGTCCTCCTATGCATGAATTGTCCACGTGGTGGTGAGATTATTATCACCTCACCTTATTGTCGCCTCCTCCTGTTCCTCGTCTCTACCTCTTTTCTATCAGTCCTCCCTTCTCCCATTGGCAGCATCACTATCAGTAAGGTTTCATGATAGCCTCAATATCAGAGCTGTAAGAAGTGATGAGAAATGAGAGAGAGAGACACACACACACACACACACACACACACACATCTGTTGGGATGACCTCCTCCAGCCTCATCCACCTCACTGACTCCACACCCAGGGAGCCGTTGCTCAAATTGGCCTCTATCGCTCTCTATCACGCACGCACGCACACACACACACACACACACACACACACACACACACAAAGGATCTATTCCTGGATGCATGGTCACATATTATGCCATGTTGAGGTAAGCGCACAGTCACCGGTGTGTGTCCTGGCCGCTGCTCAGGGCCAGTGAGAGGACACTCATTCTGACTTATTACAGCTCACCTCCTCTCAGGGTCACGCACAGTATTCGACACAACACAGAAATGTCAACACAACATGACCTTGTTTCGGTTCTGGCCAACACTATTGGCAAAGGCAACCTTGCATTTTATGCAGATAATGTACAATATCTTCTGAAATAATTGAAATAATAACTTTCAGTCTTCACATATTTATTTATCGAGAGCACATCAAAAAGAAAAGAAAAATAATTTTTACAAGATGTTTTCAAAGTTGAAACGTTGATGATTGTTGGCACCCCTTAGAGCAATTCAAATGAAGTCAATTCAAATTTTGGCATTTGCAATGTAATTCAACTCACCTGTGACTGGTTACAGGTGCCAAGATTGTATAAATGAACCAATTATCCATCCAAGTGTTCTGCATCCCTGCTCGTCTGTGGAATGAGAGAAAGAGAAGAGAAAAGAGCTTTCTGAGGAGATCAGAGAAAGTATTCACAAGGCTATAAGCCACTCTAGGATGGAAAATTGATCTCTGATGTCATTCAGGTTGGTGCGAGCCATTGAAAAAACACTCCTTGACATCCAAAGATCTCAAGGCTGACCTGGAGAGGTCCCCACCGCTGAAAGAGAAACACCAGAAGGGCTGATTGATCTTTGCCAAGACCCACCTGAACTAACCTGAATCCTTCTGGAAAAATGTTCAGTGGAACAATGAAACCAAATTAGAGCTGTCTGGCAATGCAGATTAGCGTTTTTGTTTTACAGACGATGAAATTAAGCTTTTAAAGAAAAGAGCACCTGACCTACAGTCAAATATGGTGGAGGTCCCATAATGCTGTGGGGCTACTTTGCTGCCTTGGGTGCTGGACATCCTGAAAATTTTTAAAGGCATCATGAAATCAGGGCGGTACGGTGGTGTAGTGGTTAGCACTGTTGCCTCACAGCAAGAAGGCCCCGGGTTCGATTCCCGGTTGGGGACGTGGGGACTTTCTGTGTGGAGTTTGCATGTTCTCCCCGTGCCTGCGTGGGTTTTCTCCGGGTACTCCGGTTTCCTCCCACCGTCCAAAGACATGCAGATTTGGGGCTAGGTGAATTGGGGAGTCCAAATTGCCCATAGGTGTGAGTGTGAGTGTGAATTGTCTGTCTCTGTGTTAGCCCTGGATTGACTGGCGTCCAGTCCAGGGTGTACCCTGCCTGCGCTCTATGACAGCTGGGATAGGCTCCAGCGCCCCCCGCGACCCTCTGTGGAGGATTAAGCGGTAGATAATGGATGGATGAAATCAGAAGATTCCCAAGGCATCTTGGAGCGAAATATGCTACCCAGAGTCAGAAAACTGGGTGTCAATCAAAGGTGATGGGTCCTCCAGTAGGACCCAAAACACACATTCAAAATCACCAGGAATGGTTCAAGAGAAAACAGACTGCTCTGGAGTGGCCAGCCATGAGTTCTGATCTCATTACCATTAAGAACCAATTGTTAGACCTGAAATGTGCAGTAGATCAAAGGAATCCTTCAAACATTGAAGAACTGGAAGGTTGCAATTTGAACAGGGGAAGAAGAAGCTGCCGGCAGAAAGGTGCAGGAAGCTTATTGATCGTTACAAGAACTGTTTGGTAGCAGACATCATTGCCCAAGGCTGTGCAACTCAGTATGTCCATAGGTACTTTTCAGCTTTGAAGCCATTATTTTTTATTATTGTTTGATCAGATGTTGTACATTATCTGCATGAAATACAATGGGGCCAATGATCTTGTGCGGAACTGTACAGTGTATGTATCTGAGTGTGTGTGCACCGTGGATATCAAAAGTCTGCACACCGTTTCAGATGTTCTCTTTCTATTGCCTTGAGTCCTGAAATGAAAACCCATTAAATCAGACTTTGTTTGCTTCCATTTGGATATAATGTAGTAGCCGGCAAAATCAATCTGTGTGTTTGTGTGCTTGCAAATGCGTACAGTATATATGCACATAAACATAGAAAACAATATATTACCAAGGTAAAAGAAGGAGAGGAAAGGGAGATGAATGGAAAGATAGCGTGACCAGCATTGCCAACATTTGAGACTTGAAGAGAAACTGTGACAGCTCTGATGAAGACGAAAGTATTACCGTTGAAACATGTCAGGTAGGAAAAACCTGTTGTGTCTGAGATAAAAGAAAATACTATGATTGAAGAGAAACTGCTGACGTCCCAGTTATGATGCAAGTCAGCTGCGTTTTGCGACAGTGCCTCACGTCCAATAAACAAACAGCAATCTAATTAGTACAGTTTTTGAGAAAATAAAACAGTGGCCGTTTGTTTCACTGCGTTTTGCTGAAAAGTAACGCTGATTCGTTTCGTGGTCGTCAACAGTGGCGCGAGGTCAGTACCGGGGCATCTGGCATGGCAGCTTATTATCTAACAGGGGCACATAAAATATCCGTAGTTCCTTTTGTGACAGACTGGGGGCGCTGTAGGACCTGAGAACGCAGGGAGCCAATAGAAAGCGGAATCCGAGTGTGATAGGTCCCCGCCGCCAGAGCTGCACTTCAACGGACGCTCTCCCTCACTCGCACACACTTCCCCTCCCCTCCTCTTTCCCACTCTCTCACACACACTCTCTCTTTCCCTTGTTCTCTCTGTCGCTCGCTCTCCCGTGCTCTCTTTTTTCATCTCTCCTCTCTCTCCATTTTGGGGTACAGAGAGAGGTGATTGTGCTCCCAGGCTGGTAGTGGCTGGATTGGGGCGAACAGAGACAGACAGAGTTGGGGACCTAAGGAGCAGGACAGGACAGGACAGGACAGGGGATCCCAGTAGAAGATCCAGTGGAAGATTTCCTACAGTGGAGATATATGCACCACGGTACCTGTGGAGAGAGGACACTGACACTACCCCTGGCTGCCAGGCTGTACAACCGCTGTCCGTGCAAGAGGTGCCATTTACCGTGTCACTGTGTAAATGTGTGTGTGTGTGTGTGTATGTCTGAGGGGTTAAAGGTCAGGTGTGCAGCCGCGGGTTGGACACAGCCTTCTGGCCTC
>CABFOS010028497.1:0-14527 GCA_900660315.1 Diretmoides pauciradiatus
TAGGTGGGTGTCCTGTGGGGGGGGGCCCATAGGGAGACCTGCCTGGTTGGTACGTGTGGGGAGCCATGGGGATCATCGGGGGTGCAGCTCCTGGTAAATATCAACAACAACAAGTTATGTGTCATTCTGATACAACACTTTCACCAATAGCCTCCTATCATCTCAGGTAACATTTCATTTTATCCATGTTCGTTAGACTAGATCACAGCATGTGAAGCATCATGTCAACATTACTGCATCACGTAAAACAAGACTACTTAGCACAGGTGCTGCATATCATGTAGAAGAGAGTTAGGAGGCACCGCTGGGCGTCAGTAACATTAGAAGCTCTGAGTGGAGGTGGTGGCAGCTGGTGGTACTGCTGACCCACAGCTAGCAGAGACAGAGCCACTTCCATCTCTATGGCCAAGAACAAAAGCAAAGCTAGACTCGAGGTAAGATCAGGAGTCTCTAGTACTGGAAACCCCAGTTAGGAAAACCAGCCTTTTGCTTTCATAAACTCTTTTCTTAGCAGAACAAACTACAGGAATCCTCCAAACCATGGTTCATACAATAGTCTTCTGCAATGTCTTTGTTGTACTTAGTTAGCTGATACCAGGCGAGACAGAGTTAACTCGAGCCAAAACATCACAAGCAAGACCGGGCACTGGGTTCAGTTTGACCTTGTGAACTCACTAGGTCAGTGGTTCTCAACCCTGGTCCTGGAGTACCACCGCCCTGCTGGTTTTCATTCTAGCCATCTAATCAGGGACTGGTCACACCAGGTGAATAGAATAAACTACCTAGTGGGATAGAAGACCAGCAGGGCAGTGGTACTCCAGGACCAGGATTGAGAACCAATGGGGTGGACCAGCGAACCGCTTCCCATCACCTCCATCCTAACCTTTAAGAAATGCATCCGCTTTCTACCAAATAAGTTCATTGATCCACTTACATACAAGTTACAACCAACTTATGTGTAGAGAGACTGGTAGCGGCAGTGCCTCTATGCATTCGGTGCATACACTACTGTTTTGTGAAATGATACAAAGCACAATATACACAGAGCTAAACTTCATCCTGTTTAGTAAGTAGAGCAGACTTATTTCTATGAGCTGAGAAAAATTGGTCAGATTGATTATTTATTCATAGGGAATGGGATACCTAGCAACAATAGAAAACAGGAAAACTGTATAGCAACCTTTTTGCATTATTTTTTATATCATATAGAACATCAAGAGCTAAGGAGGAGCAGACAGATCCTACACATAAGTAGGATCACACTATAATTGTGGCTAAAAATAATAATCCAGATTTTTTTTTGTAATATACCACGATTGCAAATCAATTCTTACATGATACATTGTGCAGCACTAAACTAAACAGAGCAAAATGTTCCAATGGATAATGAAGCCTCTGCATTCCTGTGACAGAATGGTTAAAAACAGCAGCTACACACAGTCCAGGTTTGTTTTCAAGTTATTCAGGTACTGTGTGTGCAAACAGAATGACTAATGACAATTCTAGCCTCTTTTTTACTTTCATTCTGCTCCTGTTTCTACTTGACATAATATGATAATGGCCTTAGGTTGTAAATTTACCTATGGCCTTAGACTAAATGTCTTAAGTCCACAGATCATATGACAAGGTTTCTTTCTTCAGAGAAAATGCTACGGACTGCTAGTTGAAATAAAACCTCATTAAAGTTTTGAGTGCTCCGGTGTTTTTGATATTTTTGGGTAAGTGCTCAAATGTACTTGAAGCGTTCTCGCCCTCCTCCATCACTGAAGTTAGTGTTTACTCTGTACTGACAGTAATGGTTCTTCTCCATTATCACAGAAAGAAATTCACCATCACTGCTAGAGGAATATTTGAATTTAAAATACCAGCAAAATCTATTCAAATTTCCATGTAAAACACAGACATAGCCCTTACATGTAGTATTATTACTATTACTATGCATTCTTTCAACGTCACCGATAGAAAAAGGAATTTAGTGCACTAGAAGTACAACAGGAACAGATGTGGAACTGAAACTGAAATTACTGCCCCAAGCACCACTGGAGCGCTACATGAAAGTGACAGAGGAAACAATGTCTTCTTATTTGGCCTTTCTACAGATAGAGTGATAGAGTAGATTAGTCTCTTTCTCTGGGAGGGAGATAGCGGCAAACAGCCAATCGGCCTGTTCAGAGGAGTAGGACCAGGGGGCAATGTCCAGCTCCAACTCAGCCTGCTAGATATGCATATCAGCAGCACCTGGTAGCAAGAAACATGAAAGAGAAAAGAAAGAAAGAAACAGCACAGCAATAATGGCTGGATGACAGAAAAAAAGGTGCAATGGAACAGTTGCTGTCCCACATCTAACTATAAAGGCAGGAATCTCTCTGTGTGTGTCTGTATGTCCTTCGCATATCTCGAGAACCGTTCATCCGATCGACTTCAAACTTGGCAGGTGTATTGCTCATGGCCCAAGGAAATGCATGTGTCGAGTGTGAGGTTGTTCGGTTCTCGAGAAACTGGTGTGGAGTTGTTTGGACTGTGGGCGCTGTGTCAGAGTGGCAACTGTGTGTCGGAGCAGCAACCGTATAGGAAATGTGTAGAAGTTGACGTCACACAGAGAGATAGAAAGAGAGACAGTGAGAGAGAGACAGAGATACGAGGCTGGCAACCGGAGCAGAGTATGAAGTTAGCCGTTAGCTGTGGACGTAGCAGCAGGGTGTTTACAGTTTAGGCTGTTTGTCAATGAATAAAGGCTCCAACTCCTCAAGACCCAAGCCAAGATCCTGTGTCTTGCTCGCCACCTGCTGATTAAAGTGAAGGGGGTTAGCCCCGACGTTAGTGACAATGGGTTAGCCTCCTGACCAGCCTCCTGACCAGGCTCACTTAAGGTGGACTGACCTTTAAGGTGGACCAGCTATTCTCATTTTAGTGACAATCTCAGCCGCTCCTAAACTGAGAACGAAGAAATGTCTGGCTGCTGAGTCGAGTTTTGCTCAGCCGGACATCTGGGCACGAGAGCAATGAAATCGGGGGACATCAGCTGATATCTGATAAAGGTCCAGACTTGGACAGATGATGAGTCTTCACACAGTGTTCCAGCGTTTAACAAAATGCACTGATTGGCCTAAAAGGGGTGCAACAATTAAAGGTCAAAATTTTTAACCCCCAATGGACTGATTTTTACGAAACTTGAATGGATGACGTATTTTGGCACTGTGGTCTGGTGTTAGAGAAAAATCAGGACTTTCTTTTTCTTATGATTATTATAAATGCATTTGACAATAAAGTTGTGTTTTCCATCTGAACCAAAGGTCTCAAACTCATGTAGGTTTTTGTTCCAACCATGACCTAGCTACACCAGGTGACTCCACTAATTAGCTCACCTCTTCAAACAAGGTGAACTAATTAGTAATATCAGCTGGGGCAGTGCATAGTTGAAAAACCTGCTTACACTCGGCCCTCTGATCTGAACGCTATGGTGGCCCAGTGGTGTTCCTACCTGGTTGGGTGTATCCATGGAGGGAGGTGGGGGGCATCCCCGTCCCCGGGGGTTGTGTGGCGTTATGGAACACGGGAGCTGGTGGTGTAGAGCTGTATCCCACGGATGACTGTGGTGGTGCTGACGAGCTTGCTGCCTGGTTTACATGATTACCCATGGGGCCGCGGGGTGGTGTACTCATGGGAATGGGCGCTCCCATTGGTGGGGGAGCAGTGCCGTACTGCCAGGCAGGAGCTACGGGCTGCTGCTGTTGGGGGTAGAAACTATTTGTAGACACAGCAGGAGGTGGAGGGGTAGCCTGAGCAGGGTGCATCCTAGGACCAGGGCTGGGGCTGGCCGACTGAGGGGGGGTGTGGGGTGATGGACCACCCATCAGAGGCCTGGTCAACAGGGGCTGGCCTGGAGGAGACTGGTAGGAGCTGGCTGGGGGGCTGGGTTGGTAGGAGCTGGCTGGGGGGCTGGGCTGGTAGGAGCTGGCAGGGGGGCTGGGTTGGTAGGAGCTGGCAGGGGGAACAGGCTGGTAAGGCCCAGAGTGGTACAGTCCAGGGCCAGGGGGCATGGGACCCTTGGCTTGCATTGCATTGTACGGAGCTTGGTGAGCCATGTTGTAGCCGACTCCTGGTGGCTGCTGCAGAGCTACTGGGTTCTGTGATGGACCTGGAGCACAAAGGAATAATGAAGTCGGGTTAGAGAGTCCAGGTCAAAGGTTAATGATAATTAAAGAGGTGTCATGGCATGTCTGTAAACCACACAAGACACACACATTTCAACAACCCACATTTAAATCGTGATTTATTATCCAAAACGGCACACAGCCAGTTGCCAAAGTGTCATCAAATTGCTGATGGCCACAAAACTCTCATCTGTATTCACTTTCCACTGACCTACTTTTTTTATGGCAAATGCTTCAATTTGAATCGGAAGCACAGGTCAAAAGGCAAATTTGAAAAGCAGATGGCACAGTACTGGTAGTGATAACATTGAGAGTGTGAGGTTCAAATCCTCCAAATGACCAACGAACTGACAGCCCAGAATATAATCCCTTTAACCTGGATTTACCACATCATGATCTTCCCTCAGTGACAGTGCGTAAGGGGCTCTGAGCCATATCTCATCCACTGTGACTGAACACAGTAGACACTAGGGATGCCAGGTGAGAACATTTTCACAGCAGTTGATAAACCTGTGACCGTTTACCGATTACACCGGCCATTTTACAAGAAAAGATATTTGTCGATATTTGTCAATATCTGTAAAGATGTGCGTGTAGATTAGAGGCGTTACCTCCAGATGCTGCCACCTTCATCAGACAAAGTTTGCAGATTGCCTCATTAACATTATCACGTTCCCTATTAGCATTTGGTTTAAATCCAAAATATTGCCAAATAGGCGCTTTTGGCTTTGAAACCAAATCAACCACCATCGTCTTGCCGGTCAACTCTCCTAACCTTTGTTACGTGATAAGTGAAACATGACACTGCTGCTCTGTGCTGCGACTTTGCTCTTCTGCAACATTATTATTATTTAGAAGTTTATTTCAGGGACAACGTACAAAGAAAACATTAGTCTCCGAAGAGAAAAGATGCATTGCACTAGATTATAGCTTCTGCTATTTTCCATCTCCAGTCCCATGTACACAAAAACACAAAACAGTACAGTATAAACATATAGTAACAAGTTTAAAAAAACAAAAAAACAACCTACAGTCATTGAGCCTCCTGTCTAAACCCTACCGTCATGCTACCTACCTACCATCATAAAACAATACAATAAAAACATACAGTAACATTAGGGGGGGAAATTACAGTCAATGAGCCTACAATGAGGCTGATTCCCTCATGTCAATTATATAATTGTAGCTCTGTCACCTGAATAAGTATTGATAACACGTTTAGTCATTTTTTATTTGATGAACGTGGGCGCTGATACACAAAAGTGAACTAAATGAGTTTTGCACATATTATATATACACAATATGTATATGGCGGCACGGTGGTGTAGTGGTTAGCACTGTCGCCTCACAGCAAGAAGGCCCCAGGTTCGATTCCCGGTTGGGGACGTGGGGACTTTCTGTGTGGAGTTTGCATGTTCTCCCCGTGCCTGCGTGGGTTTTCTCCGGGTACTCCGGTTTCCTCCCACCGTCCAAAGACATGCAGATTTGGGGCTAGGGGAATTGGGGAGTCCAAATTGCCCATAGGTGTGAGTGTGAGTGGTGTGAATTGTCTGTCTCTGTGTTAGCCCTGGATTGACTGGCGTCCAGTCCAGGGTGTACCCTGCCTTCGCTCTATGACAGCTGGGATAGGCTCCAGCGCCCCCCGCGACCCTCTGTGGAGGATTAAGCGGTAGATAATGGATGGATGGATATTTATAATATATTGTATTATTTACAGTACAACGTGTCGGTGGGGGCGGTGTGCAAGTAATGTAATCGGTGTATGCCCGCCCCAAACCCGTGTAACACCGGTAACACCGACTACTGCGGCAAGCCTAGTAGACACCACACTTTGCTTTTTCTAAGATATATTGACAACTTTCCCATGCTGATTAGCATAACTAGCCACACATGAACGGATTCACAATCTTACCAATACAAAAACAATATAGGCCATCTCAAATAGTTGTGGTATATTGCCTCAAATCAGTAAAAGAAATGGATCAGATTGCTATTTCTTCTTTCTTATTCAAAAGCAGTGTTTATGCATTTCTGCTTGCAACCTGGGTGATTATATAAAGGCAACAATTTCACTACTATCCACTTAGCCTTGTACTACATAACAGGATAGCAATGATAAAACAGTAGTGAAGTGGGATTACAGAACAACTCTTCTCAATGATAGAAGATGAAGCCTCATAATCCACCCCAATCTTTTTCTGTCCTGAAAGCAAGGGAATCTCATGAAGTTCCTAATCAGCCACAGCTCTCATCCAATCAAACAGAGCCTAGACTGAGCTCAGGAAGACCTCTAACCCAATCACTGATCAGCTCATTAGAAGGTAAACCAAAACGGAAGGTGAGGCAAATTAATTTAGAGTAAAGCTGATTGTAAGGAAGGTTTGTAGTAAGCATTCAGTTAACATATGCCATTTGGTGGATGTTTTCCAAAACATTTTACAATACCATCATGAGCACTCACACTTTAGCTGGAGCCACAGGAACACTGGTGGGTATTTAAACCCAAACCTTGGCAGTGTTAGTCATATACATTTGTAGTTTCATTTCTGTTATCTAACATATCTGTTTCACATTAATCAAAGCCCAAAGAACATGGTTGGATTAATACCTTTCAATGGCCGATCTTCAAGGGTGATAAGAAAAAAGATTAAAGGAGAATATGGTTAACTATTTTAAGTTCAGAGACGTGTTATCAACAGCTTCAACAAATAACTTGACTTGTTATAAACTGGAGTTGCTATTGCTTCATCATCACAGGACAATAACATGCCTGTATGGGCTGCACACAATCACACTTTAGTTTAGGTGGTCTCTTTTTCCTCGCACTCTTGGAAACCAAACAGAAATGTCAGCAGTCTGAAACTGAAGTAGGTTAACGGCTGAGTCTGAAGAAAAGTCCTTCGGCACCAAATTCTGGATCACCCCCAATGTGCCACATGTACAGTGAAGAAACGTAGAACACAAACAGGCCAGGGCTCCACAGACTACTGACAATCCGTATTACACACTGACACCAAGAACCCCCCAGAAGGTACATGTCACAAGACCCAACCCATAGCAAGATAGAGGTTTAAACATGACAGGAAACGTCTATTTAGTTTAAATGGTGTTTAACTGAGCCCGAAAGAAGAAGCTAACAACGTCCTGACTATCTGAATCTAATCACAAGTTGTGTTTGTCAGGTGTTGTTAATGTTAACTCGCCTAGTTATCGATCTGTTTGGTTTGCCATCTAGACAAATTGTCTTTAGCTGGCTAAATAGCAACGTAGCTAAGTTACCGTTAGTTTTTGACACTGACTACTAGTTTTGCCTTAGCATTACTAGCTATAGTTATCCAACTTAAACTAAGTAACACTAGCTAATATAGACTAAACTACACCTGACACATCAACATTGCTTGACAACCAACGACGTTGCTAAGCCAGTTAGCGAGCGGACGTGTAGAAAACTCAGTCAATTCCAAGTGTTAGCTCATGTGTTAGCTTGTTGCTAGCCGAGTTAGCCGGCTAATACGAGCTCAGCCAGGTACCGAACCGGTGTTAACTCACAGGCCCGTTAGCACTTACTCACCGTTGGCGTATGCTTGTGCCCCTCCTGCCCCGTTCTGAGAGTTGAACCCCGCACTTGACATTTTGAAATAGACACCGTGATCTAATTCTGAGGTGCTTGAGTTTCTTTAGCTAGCTAGCTAACCAGCTGACTGGCGCGAGCTTAACGTAACCTGGCAACGATGATGTGTCAAGACGTAAAGCAGTTTCTTTAAAAAGTTAACTAGCTGCCTCGTTGACTATCACAGGACCATGGCTGAAGCCGATCCCCGTTCAACCACCGCCGGGTGTGTAGGCCTTAGTCAAGATAATCGTGTGAGACACTTCTTCTTCTTCCACAGGAAGTTGGGATCACCCGAGCAGGATCAACGTAAACCTTCTCGGGCATGCGCAGTGTGTACACGTGGCATTTCCTGTTGTGCGATGGGGTTTTCAGTGTACTGGAAACAAGACGAGAGACAGTTGGAATCCCCCAAATTTGATTATTTGTGGATGGACCAGTAAACTATATGCTAAACTATCTTTAAAATGCCTTAATAAAAAATCCGAATAATGTTCAACAGTACACCCGGTGAATTATAAGTAACTAGCGAGATAATTCACTAGACATTCCAAGCTAGATAGCAAAAGAAAACATCATCTCTCAACTCGGGAGCAATCGTGTATGTGTTTCAGCTGGTCTTGTCAGACATTTGAACTAGGCTATTATGTTAAAGAATCCATGATGAAAATAATCGTGTGGAATTTCCTAAATTACACCAATGTCACCACTATAAATTCATTTTTTGCTGCCCCTGCCGGACAAATAACCGTGTAAGACAAACCGGAAGCGGCCGGGCAGAATCTGGGAGTTGCTGGACAGCCATTGCAGTGTCGTGGCTCAGTAACAAAACACGAAAGGAGAGGAAGACCTGAATCTACAGGCTCTCTTTTTCACCAAGGGGGACCGATTTCCATGGTTGTAAGCGCGAACACACTCAGTGAATTCACCTGCACATAACGAACGGGTACGTTTTTTGGGGAAATTATGATAAATTACACAAAAAGCTCGGTGTCTGTGCTAGCTTATGCGGGTTAGCAAAGTTAACATGGCTGCTAACGATGCTATGCTTAGCATTGCTAACACTGAGTCGGCTAACTCTTAAGTCACCAAGAAGCATCGAAACTGGTTAGAGAATAACGTCAGGTCAGCAGATGAACATATATTGATATTTTTATGTGTGAATGTTAGAAAATGTACTCTCGTTTTAGTGTTTTTTTCCGATGTCGGGAGAATAAAGTATTTCTGATTAGCTAGCGTAGCTAACGTAGCTAGCCCCGTTTCTCTCCCATCCGCTACTTGGACTCTGTTGATGCAACGTCGCCTCCTGGAGAACTTGACACGTAGCTAGTGGCTTCCAGCTAACCCAACCTGTTAGCCGGCCTCACCCCAACCTTAATATGACTACATTTGTATATTTTCTTTGCAATGACCTGACATCGTCGTTCGGGAAATGTGACATTTGGACATTTCCTGCCGATGCGGAATGGAGGTATTATAACTGTAGCTACTAGGTGAACGTTGGCTTGTTGTTGCATCTGTTCTTTTTAGTTCTTCACTAACAACTTCTTTTTGGGGATAGTTTGTTACATGGCTTGATTATGGGTGCACAGGTTTGTTTTAAAATTATTATTATTATTGGCTGAAATCATGTAATAGATTAGTATTATTTACCTACTTCATCTGTTTTTGGAAATCGTTGTGAATATTCACTTTAAATCAATTTGTTAAATGTTTACAAATTTGTAGTGTTGCTTTACCTCTGTAATATTCTCAACTGTGAGGAAACTTTTTCCTTTTGATTCTGACATTGATGTCTTAAAAGGGACAATGCTTTTAAAGGGTAGCGGTGATTGAATTGACTACTGTATGTTAATGAGGGCAAACTGTAGCTAGGTGATATCTGAAGAGACAAATGCACTTCGTACCCTTTCTTCTGAGAGATTCAATGTTCACCAAGGCAATGGTCCTTAACTTGTTTCGTTTCATAGAGGGAGTCCTAAGTGTTTACTGAGTTTTATCTCTGAAGGCTGATTCCTTACTGAGTACTGACCATCTTCATGTTTTGATTTGGCGACCAGCAATTTGCGTTGTGCTTGTTATTACTGTGACTTTAATGTATTGGGATGCTCATTGGTCTCTTTGCATTGCTAAAATATATACTTTAACTCTGCAAACAACAACCTGAGGCCGGTTGAAACTAGCCAGATGGTGAACATTGTCATGGCCTCAGGCTGTTTGGCACACACTTTTTGTTTGTTGAACTCTTAAGCTTTGATAGGATTTGAGTTTTGTATGTGTGATCTATGTAGTGGCTTTTCTGTCCGCCTGTTTCACCGGCATCCACACCTGCGTCATGCCACACGTGGGAGCTTTAGCCTCTAACGACAGCCCACCGTGTCGTAGCCCAGCTGGAGAGAGCAAAGGGTATTGCAGCGTAGCTGATGTGTAATTCAGCTGTATTTGCATGTTCTTGACCTTTGACTACCATATACTTTAGCCCTGAAGTTGTTTGCATGTTATGCAACTAGCTAGGGCAACAGGTTGGGCTCACCGTACTCTAATGCCACTCGAGCTGTCACAGAGATGGAGAAGGAACAGACTGTCTACTAGAGCAAACACCTTGATGTCAAGGAAAAGCCTGTCTTTTTTTGTTACAGATAAAATACCCTTTTCCTCTGCCCTTTCCCCTCATTTTTCATGAACACAAGACGCTGAAACATTTAACATTTATCACATGTCTCTGTTGAGTGAAAAAGAAGCATGAAAGAGAATGAGAAGAGAGATTTTCCTCCCAGAAGCAACAAGCTGTTGACATGCTATTGATTTCATGTGGTTAAAACAGGCCCCATTTTAATTGTGTTTTGAGTTAATTGAAATACAATCCGGTTAGGTTATCTTGAAAGGCTATGTATGGCTGAAACTGTTAAGAAGTGGTGTTTGATCGTTGCTCTGAATCGACTGTCCTGCTTTCCAAAGAATCTTACTAGAACAAAATAGTCACGTGCCGTAGAAAGCCAGCTTTTTTATCACCAGTTGCTAAAATCTCTGATAGGTTGAGATAAATTGCTGCTTCTTACAACTGAGTGCCATCATGTTTGACTGCCATCATCAGTCAGTAGTAGGCCACAGGCATGTAACAATATATTATTTAACAAGGAATTTAAATGGCTACATCATGGAGCTGAAAAAAGTATCAGTAGCTTCACCTACCACATGGTCCAAACAAGGCTAATTTGTATTGATTTTAACTTGTTTCCCACAATTGTGAACCCAGTACCAAGTGTCAAATCCTTTAAGGCTGTGTTTAACCTCACAGCCTTAGCAGAGCAGTAGACATAGTCAGATTAAAGTGTCCCGGTAGACTTCAAACACTCTTTTTCATATTCATTGATTTGTTTAATTGTTCGTATCTAGTTTTACATATGCATTCATGTCTTCTCACCTCTGTTTCTTGTATTGTTTTTCAGGATTTAACAGCTCCAGATATGTCATTCATATTTGACTGGATTTATACTGGTTTCAGTAGCGTACTGCAGTTTCTAGGTGGGTACTACTGGTGACCAGACACACTAACACACAATAAACAGCATGAGTAACAACCTGAACACAGTGGTAATTCTAGATAACTATAGAGGGATTCATGTCTATATAATGATTACAAAAAAACAACTTTAATTGTTACACCTGCTGGTTTCTTCCACATCTTTGCCCTGGGGTGTACAGTGAGAAGGTAGGCCGGCCCTATTGTGCACAATAGTGGGCTTTGTTCCTAGAAATCCATGTGTTCCCTCTTGTGGTAGAAGGAAGAAAGCAAGAGTTTCTGCAGGTGTTGGTGTACTTTGTGCCCCACTGCCAAGCTAATCTGAAACAAACACCCAGATAGTCACAGGCACCACTCCTTAATGGCTGATTCACACTACTAGATTTCACGCAGAATGAAAAAATAGCTAAGCAAAGATGACGGTAATAGTTTTATTTTAGCAGACCTTGAAACATGGCATTCGCTAAAGTGTGCTAAAAATTATCAAGGACACAAGATAGTCATTGACCTGTTTCCAGTGCGGTCCATGTAGTAACAGATAAAAGAAGCACCAATCTGCAGTTGCCATTTCTTTAAATCAGACCTCGGCAAATAGTGTTCACAACTATCTGCGAGAGGCACACCACTACTACACTACTACAAAATACGTTAGAACTTTTCTAAGGACAACACACGCAGACAAATATACTATAATATACTTGAGTAGAAGATTTGTCCTCTGGGGGCAGGTCATTTCAGCAGTTGTTTACAAATGAGCTGGGAAATCAAGTTCAAGTCGCATGTAACCATGACGACACCAACCGTGTAATATTTGGATATCAGCCACTGGTTTGTTAATAATAAATGTGAAACTCATTTTAATACGTTTTATTTGTTTATTTATAACTTCTTATTGCATTTCCTTACTTACAATGTGTTTTGGTGGCTCAAGAAAGTACAACACCAGCCTCCGGTCTGGTGGTAACGTGTGGGTGAGCATGTGAACTGATGAAGTAGACCTCAGTTTAGTCGTGCTGCTCATAGGTCAAACTCTCTCATATGTTTCAACCTTCATAATGTTAAGAACTCTTTACAGTTGAATCAATAGTAATGTTCAAAAACCTTCTACTTTGTTTATTTGATTTGATAATCACAGACTGCAAGTTTATTATGATGGTTCAGTTGCTGGGGAGGAAATTAGGACGTCTTCAAATTTGAATTGTCTACCCCTACTGTAAACAGTCCTGTACAACTTGAAGTGGCCCTATATATACATGTCATCATATGACTTTTCACTCCAGTCCTCTAAATTTGTCCTTTATGGTTTCATCAGGGCGAAATCTAGTGGAAAATCTGATAGTGTCTACCAGCCAATCTCCTCCCGCAAAGTCCCATGCTCTAGTTTCTTTGGTGTTGTGCGGTGGTTGCTCCTGCTCGCCCTGTCAGACCGGTAGTGTAGCTCTCCGATGACTAATGATGACGATTATGAGAGCTTACTCAGTCAGAAGTGACATGCATCTGCTGACAACGCTACGCTGACTCAGAGGACAGCGAACCCGTGACGCAGACGCCTCGTAACTTCATCTATTTCTAGTACTGGCTAGGGGAAAAAAGTTCCAAAAGTGAGAAGAAGTGGCAGCATTTCCTCTGTGTTCATTCAGCCGGTACACCGCTCTGAGAGGAAATGTGAAATGAAAATGAAGAACTACTTTTATAGGGGAAATTCAATTATTTCACTCAGTTGTTACATTTTTAACACACACAGGCCCCAAAATACACACATACACATGTAAACACAGGACCTATATACATGCATTAATGGAGAGATGTTGAGAGAGATGGGGCCGCCGCTTAATGGCGCCCTGAGCAGTTGGGGGGTTCGTTTATTTTGGCGTGGGGAGAAGGGGGCTAATTATTGTCTTCATTCATACAGTGCAGTTATAGTGATTGTCAGTGTCACTAGGCTGTGTTGTTTCTCATCTCGTATGAAAGGATCTGTTTACGTTTGAAGGCCCTGTGCATACTTGAGAACAAGACCGAACCTGACTTCCTATTTTCCAGTGACTCCTTTTTCGATGAGTTGGCTGATTTGTTAAAGGTCTCAACCTCCGACAACCTGAATCTTAAACATTTCCGTATTAGACCGAATACCTGATTCCAGTTGCGGTGACATTTTCTTGGTTTTGAAGGTCCCAGATATTGGGTGTTGAAGTACAGTTTATTATGATATGACCCATCTGAAAAAGAAGACTTTCCCAGACTGCACTCTGATGCGCCTCTGACTTTGTTTCAGGACTGTACAAGAAATCCGGCAAGTTAGTATTTCTTGGCCTGGACAATGCTGGCAAGACGACGCTACTGCACATGCTCAAAGATGACAGATTGGGACAGCATGTTCCAACTTTACATCCGAGTGAGTTGGCGCGCGCGCGCACACACACACACACACACACACATAACAGTTAAACAAAGACAGGCAAGAAAGTTTATTCCTTGACATTTCTCTGTTTGTGGTGGTTTGGTAAGAAATCTCAAACCAATTCCTGCTGAATTGCCTGCATTTGTATTCTATTCACTCATGCTTCACTACAGACCTGATCACAAACATATGTGATGCTCTATTGATCCCTAAAGGAGAAATGGGCCTTTCGCTCCCGGACTCACACAGGCTTATACTAAAAATGGCCTTTAAATTGAAAAACTTGAATCACTGTTCACTACACCGCCCTGCTGATCATATATAACTGAATATAGTAAACACTTTTGACTCTTGAGCTACTTGACTTCTCTGAAGCTGATAATCATCCTTTTTCCACCTCCAGCCTCTGAAGAGCTGACGATTGCTGGGATGACCTTCACCACTTTCGACCTCGGAGGCCACGCACAAGGTGTGTGTGTGTTTTGTTTTCAGAAGTTGTATGTGTAGGATGCAGTTAGTTCTACAGGGTTTCCCCCCGAAAATTTGTTAGGCCCGGTGGCAAGTATCTTTTGATGGGGGGCCGGTGGCCGGACGCGGGTCAGCGGCCAAGTGTCTTTTAGTGCGGGCCAGCATTGCCTTTGCTGCAACAATTTATGGTAGAAATGTCTTTATATATGTAAAGGAAAACACAAAATTCCAGCACCAGGTGACAATTCAAAATATAATGGAATATATATTATATTATATTATATAATGCAGTAAAGCTCTCAGGCATTCTGGATTACTTTCAAATATTTATTCTCCTGTAGATCAACTTTTCTGTTGAATTTTTTGGCTTTTAC